>JBBYHO010413944.1:0-16739 GCA_038382025.1 Adansonia gregorii
AATATTTTCATGTTGATTTATGTTGACATATCTTGATTTTATGCATTTCTAAGCTTGGTAAAAATTATGACATGTATTTATGTTGATATTCTTGAAAATATGTGATGAAAAAAATTATTTTTCTTTGGTGAATTACATGTTGGCCAAAAATGATTAAGGCCTTTGGATAATGTTTTATGCTTAATTTCATGGTATTTAGGATTATTTATAATATTTAAAATTTGTAGGGGCTTAAAATAATTTTTCAAAATTTGAAGGCCTTGGGAAGGTATTCCCATGCTTGGCCAAACTTAACAAGGATGGATTTGTGATGTTTTGATTTTTTTAAGTTGTTCTGTAATTATGGAAAACATAGGGACTAAATTGCAAATTGTTCGAAACTTTTTCCATAGCCATCCAAGCTTGGCCAAATTCTTGTTAAGACCTTTGGGGGTGCTTTTAACATAGTTTTACACGTTTGAGTATGTTTCATGCATTTCTAACCTTTAAGGGCCTATTTGTAATTTTAAAAAGTTTAGGGTCTTGATTGTAAAAGAGTTAAAAAATGGCTTGAATGCCAAAGTATCTGGGCTATATACTTCATGTTTTCTATGTTAATTTTGGTATGTTTAACATTGTTTTACAATTTTTATTTTGTATACGAACTATTTTGTAAAGTTAGAAGAGTTTAAAGATTATCAAAGAAACATTAGGGTTAAAATGGTCATTTTCCACATCAAATTATCCATTTAAGGTATTTTGCTCACTTAGGAATATTTTTAACATTTTTAGTCATTTTGGGGCTAATATGCAATTTTGAGAAAAATAGGAACTTATTAGCATTTTTTGCATTTTAGGTCAATTTTGATATCCAAATACCGTTTAGGGTAAATTTGTCATTTTATATTATTATCAAGTCTTTTAAGGTTACCTAGATACTGTTATGTTGAAGGTACACCCTAAAGGTATTTTAGTGATTTATATTAAAATCGAGTCCTTTATGATCGTCGAGATACTTTTATGTTAAAGGTGCATAATATGATTAGGTTTATCTTTTTATGAAGTTATTATGTTTTTTAGGGTTATCAGGATACTTTAATATCGAAGGATACTCATATGTCGAAGGCGTATAACAGGAATAGGTTCATTCATTAAAAAGTTATCAGTTTTTTTAGGGTTACTAGGATATTTTCATATCAAAGATATAGCCTAGGGACATTTTAGTAACTTTACGTTAATATTGAGTCTTTCAAGGTCACCAGTATACTCCTATGTCAAAGGTGTGCTTTAGAGGGCTTAAGATAAGTTTTATTACTTTTTATAAAATTAAAATATTTAAAATTAAGGTATTGTCTTTGAGTAATTCATGGAATGCTTTCTAGTATATAAAAAGTGTTTTACATATTATTTTGATAACAAAATATCCTTTTCGAAATAAACTTAGACTTTTTTGAATTTTATAAAATAAAACCTTTCGTATTCCTTGGGCCCTCCGGTAGAGTATGAAAGACATTTTGGATTTCTAAAACCTTTCGTATTCTTTTAGCTCTTTAATGGGGTATTAAAGAGATAATTATCAGTGGTTGATCATTAATAGGTGAGTAATCTTGCATATTCTTTCAGCCATTAGAGGTGTGATCAGTTATTTATTTTAAAAATCTTTCGTATTCTTTCAGCCATTGATCTATTTTAATAGGTGATTGATCACACCCATAGTGAAAATAGATCAGTGGCAACTCTTTAACATAATTGCTCTGAGTATTTTAGTATAAGAGGCTCAAATGAGTGATTCATCTGACCAACTAAGGCCCTATGATGATTCAAAGTGTTGGTTGCTTTGATAGATTGGAATTTGTATCTTAATATATTGCGACACCAGGCAAATGTGAAGATCTCATATCATCAAAGCTAAAGTGATCTGAGGTTTCTTATAAGATGAAAAAAGAGTTAGAAAGCATCAAAAGTGTTCATTTTCAGTGCATTCCTATGCTCAAGTCAATAGTTATCCGAAATGTCACATATAAGGACTCAAAAAGCTCTAAAAACAAAAAAAAATTAGAGAGAATGTGTGTTATTTAATTAAGGAGAGCTTCTCTTTAGTGAGAGCCTATTACTAATTATGTTAGCCTGGTTGAAGTAGGTTGGTAGACCTAGTTATAGGTTTTTGGATGGTCTAAATCATGCACATGTCATTATTTAAGAGTATGTCCATTATAAATTTAGCACTTGATTTGGTTTTATTGACGGTGCATGAATGACCGATGAACTTGCACCATGCCTGATTCGCACCCGAAGAGCAAGGCTATTTGGCACATCTATGAAACACCCAATTCACACCCTTCTTCTATTGGATGGCTTTATAGGAGCCAAACAATTGTTCATTTAGTTCAACTAGCTAGATTACAATGGACCAATTCTAGGGTCTTACTCAATATTCACTCTCCTACAAGATTAGAAATGCTTGCAGGTGTTGGTTACTAAAGTGGATTAGGTGTGCTGGCGTAAAATATGCATTTTTAGAAATGCTATCTTGATATGCTAAAACTCTTGGTCAAGGGCATGTATTCATTTTTTCTTGTCATGGCTGCATGTATAAGTCAATGATTTCCACTTCTAAATAATGGCTTATCATATGAGGTAACTTGTCTAAAGTCTTTAGACTTAAATTTTTTAACATTCAATCTTATCAGTCTTTTTTGTCTGCAAGGGATGTGGATGCAATGAGTTTGGCATTTGAAGCTTAGCCTTGTGGCCCTTTTATGTGTCTTACATACTTAGCCTGAACAACCTTTCTAGACTCCGCTTTTTTGGTGTGTGATCTTATATTATCATTCTTTACTTTTAAGGCATGATGTCTTAACTTTTTTCTCTCAAAAAAAGCATGAAATATGATAGGTAGAAATATTCCACAACATTGAGAATAGCAAAATATGGCTTTATATGTCAAATGCTTATGTCATATGTAATACAGGCACCAAAAAATAGGGTTTTGAAAAAGATATAAGGATGTTAGGGCTGAAATGATCTAAAGTTCAAGAGGATTAGGTAGCAGGCAGACATTAGTACATTAGAGTTAAAGTAATCCAAGGTCTAAGAGGATTAGACACCTGGTAAATGTGAAGACATAAAGATGTTAGAGCTCAAGTGGTCTAAAGCTTCTTGTAAGACAAAAAAAAAAAGAAAGAATTAAAGAGGAGTAAGAGGTGTTCCTTTAAGGCACTCTCTGGCACTCAAGTCATAAGTTATGTAAAGTGTAACATATGAAACTTAAGGACCTAAGGAGCTTAAAAAATAAAAAGAGTTTAGCGAGAAAAGAGGAATAATGTGGTTAAGGAGAGTCTTTTTCGAGTTCGACCTTATTGCTAGTTCTATTGGTCTAGTTGGAATAGCCTGGTAAACCTCTTTTTAGGTCTTTAAATGGTTTAGATCATGCCACATGCCACCATCTAATAGTAGGTCCATTATAAACTCAACACTTAATTTGGTTCTGCAAAGCTTGTATGGTGACTAATGCCTTTATGCCATGCCTAATACACACATGAGGGTAAATGGTTGTTTGGCATATCTATAGAGCACCTAATTAGACCTTTTTCTTTCTACTAGATAGTTGAGTATGAGTCAAACGGGCAAAAAGATTATAGTGAACTGACTCTAAGGCCTTCCTAATAAGGGGCAATCTTTGTAAACATAAAGTATATAAGTAAAATTCACTTGTCTTACAAGGGGAAAATAGTTCCTATTAGGATATTTGAAGTTTAGGTTCCACCTTGATAAGTCATTTGATTTTGTTACTTAGGAAAATTTAGAATAGTTTATTCCTAAATCTAGCTGAGAACAGGTCCTCTATTATACAATCTAAAAGGAAAATCATATGAAGAATCATACAAAGAAGATAAACTATTAAGGGAGCCAATTGAATGGGACAATGAGATAGGGATAGTTACAGGAACTAACATAGAATTGGTGGAAGATTTCAAGGTTATGCTTAAGGTGCATTAGTAACGAAATGATAGGTGTAATAAGAGTGGCAACGATCAGGGGATCAATATGAAAAAACAATAAGCTAATAAAATGAAAGTCATTAAAAAAAAAAAGAAGTAAAAAAAAGGAAAGGGAGAGATGCATTTTAGGAAAATGTTTTGGATGCATGATAACAAGTCTATTAGGTGTCAAGGATTTTCCACGCCCTTCTCCATTTTCTCATCAGTTTTCTTGCTAAGTTCATCCATTTTTTAACATATTCATTCATTCTTTCATTGAAATTCATCCAAATTCGTTGATTCATTCATTATTGTACATATTCCACATTTTTTTGTTAGATTGTTGATTTAGTGCATTTATCACTACTTTCACTCAAAAAGTTACCAAAGAATTTGATTTCAATAGAATTTTCATCTAAAGTATTAGGAACTTGCATTAATTGTCAATAACTCAGTTATTCAAAGTTAGGTTTTCAAAGGTTTCAAGGAAGAAGATAGAGGGCAAATAGGGAAGAAAAAAAAGAAGTGATTACAGCATATTAGAGAAAATTTTTTGCAACAAGCAATGATTAAAATTTTAGTTCTTTTCGATTCAGATTAAGAATGGTACTATTACTTAAATCTCCCTATTATGTTTATGATAAAGGGGTTCAAGTTTGGGAACACCCTCTTGTAGCTGATTTCTTGGTAAGGTCCTAAATTTCAATTTATTTTAAAGAATGGCCACATTATTTTAGGCAAAAAAAAAACAACATTGTTGAAATAAAACCTACTGGTCTGAGTTTGTTCATAGTTCAATTTACTAGTTTAGAAGCTAGGAATTAGTTGATGGATCATGGTCTCTGGCACATTTAAAACAAGCTAATTATTATACATAAAAAGTAACAAGGTATAAAGATGTTGGGATTTAACTTGCAAAAATTACCAGTCTGGATTCATTTGAGGCATATACCTTTGGAGATATACACAAGAGGGCCTTAGCTACCTAGTAAGTCCTTAGGTGTTCGCTTATACATGGATAGTATTGCTACTACTCAGTAGAGATTGGCATATGCAAAGGTTTGTATTAAAGTCACTGCAATGCAAGAAATCCCTTAGTTTATTAATTAAAGTTGAGAGATGGGACAACTCTTTTGATTTCTATGGAAGTTCTTTAGATGCCTTCAAGTTGTTAACGATGTGGTGTTTTTGATCACATTAGTAAAGCTTGTCCATCTAAACTGGAGGAGAAATGTGTATATGTTTTAAAGGGTAGTATTTCTGATAAAGAAAAGATAGAGTCATAGGCATTAAAAGAGAAAGTAGCAATGGCATGAGTGATCGAGCAGACTAGTAGTCGCAGCAAGAAAGGTCAAGGTGAAGGATGGATCCTATCTACCTCTATCAAATAGGTTCACAATATTTAATATGGCCATAATAAAAGAATGCCAATCCTTAAAAGTCCAAAAGCATATCCCAAATAAAGCTAATGGTGTAGATCAGTTGGAAGAACATATTCCTATCTCACCTAGTAAGTTGAAGGCAGCCTCAATACAAGGTGTAGATCTGATGCAAGCATTAAAGAATAAGAATAAAGAAGATATTGATAGAGTTAAGAAGTATTTTAAGGTAGTTTTAGCTACCTAAAGGAAGGTTTTGCCTCTAAAAACTCATGAACCATTTTTTTTAGAATGTTGAGGTTTTAAAACCTTATAAAATAAACAAAAAGATTATAGATAGAATAAAAAAATTAAATGTGGATATAGTATGTTTAATGAAAACAAGAATGAAGCAACATAATATGATACATATTCCCAATAAGCATTTTTTGGGTGCGATATGCATTATAATTATGTTACAACATATAATGGTAGACTATGGTTCCTATGGAAGAACCATTTACAAGTTTATCTAGTTTTTGTCACAGATCAAAATATTACTCATAATATCAAGTATAATTCTCTAAATTTTTATGAATCTGTAATTTATGGTTGCAACGAAGGTAGTGAAAGAAAAAGACTTTGGCAGCATCTTCAATAGTTCCAACAATCAGTGAAGGATGATCTTTGGATTTTAGTAGGTGATTTCAATATAATAGCCCATTTATCAAAGACTTCAAATTTCAATGGTTCAAATGAACTGAGCCTTGATATGAGAGACTCAATGAGTGTTTAACCAGCTAGCAGTTTATGATCATATGTGTGCCGAGCCTCTATTTACTTGGTCTAATCATAAGCTTGAAGAGTACTTCGCATAGAAGCTTGATATCGTGCTGGTCAATAAACACTGGCATTTACACTTTACGTGCTTAAGGATGGAGTTTCTTCTTCCAAAGGCTTCAAATCATTGCCTAACATTCTTGAAGCTTAATGGAATAAATGACCTCTGCCAAAGCCATTTAAAATTTTCAACTACTTAACAAAGCGTTAAGAGTTATTGGGATTCATTGAGAACACTTAGAGAGAGCCTTCAATAAGCAATCCCATGTTTAGGCTATTTTAAAAGCTTAAAAGACTAAAGATCAACTTAAAGTAGTTTAACTTTTCTCAATATGGGAATATTTCTACTAAAGTGAATGAAAAGAAGTAAGATTTAGAAATGGTACAACCAAAATTTTATATTTAACAATAACTACTGTAATGGTAAAAAGGAAAGTCAGCTATGTTAGGATAAGAATAAGTTACAAGTGGCTGAAGAAAGTTTTTATAAACAAAAATTAAAGGTCAGCTGGATACAAGAAGGGAATCAAAACACCAGGTTCTTTCATAAGATGGTGGTATCAGGGCATCACAAGAATTCTATCTGTTTTGAAAGATGTAGAGGGGAAAAGATTGGATACCTTTGGCTAGATTTCTATTAAAGTCATAACCTACTTTTAAAAAATGTTAAGTATGGTTGATTCTCAAGTGACAAGTTGTTTTTAAAACTTATTCTCCCAACTCTAATAGATTATTTTGCCTACTGAAGCTTAAGTAAATCTTGTAAGGCCAAATATTGGGAAGGAAATTGAGAAATTTATATTAAAAAAAATGAAAATAAAGCCTTAGTACTTGATAGATTCATAGCCCTTTTCTTTAAAGCTGCTTGGCCAATAGTAAGGATGGATGTAATTGATGCTATGCTATTTTTTTAACAAATAAGTTGTTATCAATCTTCAACTTAACAATAGTTGTATTGGTTCCTAAAAGTCAAAAAGCGCATTAGCATAAAAGATTTTAGACCCATTTCTTATTGTTCAGTGATTTATAAGTGTGTCACCAGAATAATACCAAGAAGACTAACCAAGTACTTGCCTTTATTGATAAGCAAAAATCAAAGTGCCTTTGTGCAAGGGAGGAGTATTACAAATAACATGTTAATGCCTTACAGACTGGTTAAAGGATATGGAAGAACTATATTATCACCTAGATGTGTGGTGAAGATTGATTTTCAAAAATCTTTTGACTTTTTGGATTGAAACTTTATCTTTGATGTTCTTAAAGCATTAGGATTTCCTTAACAGTTTGTAAGGTGGATTGAAAGCTATATAACCTTACCCAAGTATTCCATCTCTTTTAATAGAAGACTTGTAAGTTATTTTAAAAGAGCCTCGAGGGATTAGAATAGGGTATCCCTTCTCCATTACCTTTTTGTGATAATTATGAACATTTTTTCTAAGATGATGAATGCTAGAGCTAAGTATGGCCTTTTTAGTTTTCATCCTAATGCATTGAATACAATTAACTCATCTTTGCTTAGTGAATGGCCTCTTAATTTTTTCCAAAGGCAATATGGATTCAACAAATAGGCATGTGATGTATCCTTTAACAATTTTATATTTTCTCAAGTTGTGGTTGAATTCATTAAAAAGTGATATTTTTCTACTATAATTGCTAACGCTAACTTGGAGGAGATTAAGAACTTGACTAGTTTCAAGATTGGTGCATTCCTAATAAGATATCTGGGAGTACATTTTATCATAACAAAACTCTTAGAAAGGGACTACTCTCCCTCGATTGAGAAGATTTCAGCAACGATCAATGGCTAAGGAACAAAGTCTTTAACATATGGAGGCAGAGTATAAGTCTTTCAGTTAGTATTTTTAAATTTATAGAATTATTGGTGTAGACATTTCATGTTGCCTAAGGTTGTTATTCGTAAGATAAACCAAATATGTTCCAATTTCTTTTGGAAAAGGCAAGAGGGTGATTCAAAAAAAGTTAGAGTCTACTAAAGTTCAATTTGTGGCTCTACTTTTAAAAGGGGACTTAGGCCTGGGGATTTATTGGCCTAGACTTTAAAATTTTTTTGGGCTATGGATAGGCCCATAGAACCGATTTAAGTTTTTTTTGAGCCAGACGAGACCAAATTCGTGCCTAGGCTTTGAATTCAAAATTACGTAAAAGTAATTACATTTAACATAAAATAAAAAATGATGTAAAATATACTCAAACCCCAACTTGACCTAAACCCGAACATAAATTGGCTCGAACCCGAAAGAACTCAAACTCGAATAAACCCAACTTGAATCAACTTGAATTTGAAAAAAATTTAACTCAAAATGACTCGTTTTGAACCCGACCGAATCTTCCCAATTGCCACCTCTATTATAGCCTGCCTAGTTGGAGGTTGGTCTAATAGGGAGATTACACCAAAGTACAGTTTGTTTACAATACGACATGACTAATCGCTTTCTATTCTAAAGAGAAATTAAAAGAGGACAGGAAAGCAAAATTATCAGGATAAGGCCAATAATTACCTAGTGAACAATAGTTAAAGTCACTTAAGAGAAAGTAAGGTAAGGATATGGCATGCCACAATAATATATCTCCCATGAACAGATGCCAAAACTGTACACATCACATTTCATGTTATGAGAACTTCAAAACCTTCCCTTTGATGAGTTACTAATCATTTAATCAACAATTTTTATTATTTCCTTTCACTTTCTATCCAATTAGTTGAAACATTAATATCAAGAGCCATAGATTCAATACCATTACATTCACTAAGAAAAGCTCCAAAGTGAAAATATCCCACCATTAATTTGAAATAAATAAAGTTTCCAAAGGAGTTGCCTTGGTTTAATTAATGATAATGAAAAGGGTTTACTTTATAACTAATATGAAGCATACATCATTCCTACAATGCACCTAAAACACTATTAATTATACTAAAAATCGAACAAAAAAGGTGAACTCAATGAGCAAAAGAATAAATAAATAAATAAGTTAAATAATAATTTGGTCCCTATATTTTAAGCCCGAATTTCAGTTTAGTATTTAAAGAATTTTTTTGTCAAATTGATACTTGAAGTTGTATTCCATTAAGCATATTGGTATATGGAATTATTACTATTAATCAACTGTAATGTGACGTCAAACAGCCAATAAGACATTAACTAGCGAAATGCTACATCATCTTTGTCACACTAGCATAAAAGTTTTATTTTTATTTTTTTAATTTTTAATTATGATGTGTCATTTTATCACGTGTCAATATCTCATTGATTGTTCACTGCCACGTTAGCGGTTGGCTAATGGTGTAATAGTTTCAGGTACTAGCATGCTTGACAGAATGAAAGTTTAGATACCAAATTGACAAAAAAATTTCTTTAAGTACAAAATTTAAAATTAAGATAAACTATAGAAGCCAAATATATATTTAACCATAAGTAAAAGTTTCATTTTAGAGTCTTAAATGAAAATAGTATTAAATTGAAATAGCTATAACTCCATACCTCTTAAGTCATCTACCAACAGCTCTAATCTCTTCGATCATGCCATTAGGGTTTGAAATCCCCATATGAGCAACCTCAAAACCAATAATTTTTGCTTTTTGATCATGTCATTGAGGTTTTAAGTCTCCATATGAGCAACCTCAAAACCATTAATTTTTACTGTGCTTGTCTTGTCAACATGTTGTCTATCTTCACATTTCTCAGAATCAATTTTTGTGAACAATCTTCTATGAATGAAAGTAACTCAACCTACAAAATTCCCCTTTCGAGTTTAAAGCTTGAGAAAATTATAATACTTATTATGTTGTGTTGTTGAACAATAAAGAAAGGAAACTACAAACAGTCAGACATAGTTTGAGTTACCCACTTGCAAGATCAAGCAAGTTGAACAGCAACTTTGAAAGCTATTTTCCTTCTACTGTTCTTTATAAGATTTCAGGTACTCCAAGAAGATATTTCACAACAATATTGACACTAAAGATTTAAATTACTACCATAAACATATTTTTAATTTTATTACATTTATCAAGATCGAAGATATAATAGATGTTATTATAAACATTGCGGCCCTTATGATCATGAATTTTTTATTAGCATAACTTACTATAAAACATAATTATAATTATAAAAGTTCCATTAATTTTTGCAATAGTTTCGAACACTTTATAGTCTTTTATTTAAAAGTTATGTACAAATTGTAAAATATACATACAGATGCAATTCCTACTTTTGAATTTAATTGTTACGCGAATGCTAATCTTACAGACTTTTATTTCGATGAATATTACTGATGAAAATATGGCTATTATTTAAATCCATAGAACTCATTACTTGGCATGCCTAATTAGTCATACCTAACTTGTGCTTGTCGTCCATGGGAGCCTATTGTTGCCTTTACAAATTGGAAAATGATAAAAAAAAATTAGTAAGAAAAAGTAAGTAAGAAACTACAAAGAAGGTGACCCTTAAAACAGTATAGCTACAAAGTATGCATGACTCTTTCAAATATACAAGCTATAAAGCATAACTTTACATATCTAAGCTAATTCTAAATCCTAAAGCCTTAAAAGTAAGTGATGTAAATCCATACTTTCTGATATCCAACAAAGCTAACTGCATTTCATAATTGTTCTAAAGCAAATAGCTCTAACTCAACCAATCACCTTAAATCCAATGGACTCATTGAGTCAATGAAGCTTTATATTAATTAAATATGATTTTAAAGCAAAATGCCAAATTCATATCGACTTAGTTTACTTTTCTAATCTATATATTTGAAATATCATATGCAATCATTGAAGGGGGAAGCAAAGTGAATAATGTTACGAGATTTAATATTTTTTCTGAAGGCATAAAAAGTTTTATTAATAAGAAGTACAAACATAAACAAAATGACAACCAATATATTAAGAAATCCAAAGTTGGAAACCCAATTCTTACAAATTATCTAACATAAACCCTGACTAAATAAGAAAAAAAGTAGCTGCAACTTTAGACATAGCACATAATTGTCAACAAATTACAAGAAGCAACCAATAAAGGATGCTATAAGAGAGGTATAAGGGATTCAAAAACTGGTGGCATAGTATAGTAGTTGTTATTTCATGGTAGGCAGTGAGATGGAGGAATGTTAGATTTTGGACGTTTATACATATATATATGTTAATGATAATAATAATTTTTTGTTATTTGCTATCATAAAAATATTTGGTCCAAATCAAAGTGATCTAATTTATAGATAACCTAATGTTTAATTTCAAATTTATGATGGGCCAAATTAGAACTAAGGAAAGTGTGTGCAGTCATAAAAGGTTATGGTCCCTAAATTATAAGTATGATTTTTTCTGATGTCCGATCATTAAAAAAGAGAGAGTTCTGTTCTCTCAAAATTCATACATATTAATTTGGAAGATCAAGAATCACAAAATCAAATCTCATCGGTATTCATGTATTCAGGTACGCTTTCGCATCTAGTTTGTTTTTTTTTTTTATGATTTAACATGGACGATCTTGGCAAGATGATGGTTTTCATCTACATAAAGAAATTTTCTAGCAAGTGGCATTAGAGATACTCATGTTGAATCATTGAGAAAAGATTTTATAATTATTGAGAAATCTATTATTTTAGTATTCGAATTGCGATTTTTGGTTTCTTTTAATAAATATGTACATATGCATATATTGTTTCTTTTTTCCATATTTATGGATTAACGTATCTTCCATGGATTCAATTTATTCTTTACTTTTGTTTGAACATTAAAAAAAAGGTAAATAAAACTAAGAAATATTTGAAAATGTAATGCAACTTTCCTTTTAGTTTGTGCAGAACGTTACTTAGGAAAAGATGTAAGTTAAATTAAGCTATGGTTAGTTATTATGAAAGCTGTTAAGTATTTCTGATATGCATGAGCCTACTTGGATTTAATTAAGCAGGCCCAAAATATACTTAGCTTAACAAAGATACGATAAGTCAAGAGAAAGGTCCAATTGGCATTTATAAACCCATTAGGTTTTGGGCTAAAAGGTGAAGGTCTATTAGGTGCCGGATAAGGATCCTGATTAGGTTGACCTAACCAGTTTTAGCCCCAACTTGGTTTGACCTAGACCCCAATTGACCATTAATCATTGACTTTTACCATTGATTGATGATCATTGACTTTGACCAAAAAAGACATTTTTGGGAATTTAAATTTAAATATTGATATGTTTATATATATATATATATATTGAGATGAGTTAATTAAAGCAACTTGTTAACCAAATGACTTTTCTTGTGGCAATTAATTTGTTTTGAAATAAAAACGGTTGTATGTACGTAACTTATGTAAATATTGATTGGGCTAAAGGTAATGTTTAATAGAATTGCAAGCATGTACACATGTGGTAATAAACACGTGATGATTTTTTGTTTTTTCATGTGAACAACAAATCAACCCAAAGGAAGATTTTTTATTTGACTTGTTCTTATTGTCAATGTTTGATTACTACACTAAGATATCACTTACAAGTTATTATTTAGTTCGAAGATTTACTGTTTGAAGGTTTTTACTTAGCCATCACCATAAAAGACAAGATGAGAAAAAAAAATAAGAAAGTTGTGACAACATAAAGAACCAATAAAGAATGTTTGTTTCTTTTGTGGAGTTACAGTTATAAGAAGAAAGAGTATACCAACTATCACAGATGCTGTGCAAAGAAAGGTATACATTTTAATTTTGTTTGTTCTAAGTTTATTTATACTTTTGTGCCAAGACACACATGATGGATAGATTTGGCGCAACAACTCATATCAGTGTGTATATACAAGGTTGCCTAAAATGTCAAAAGCCAAATGATAGTGAAAGATACTTCTACGTTGGTGATGGCAAGTCAATGGAGGTTGAAGCAATTGGAAATTTTAGATTATTGTTAAGAACTAGTTTTTATTTGGATTTAACTGAAACATTCATTGTACCATCTTGTAAATGGAATTTTATTTTTATTTCAGCAGTGGACAAGTTTGGTTATCATTGTTCAATTGGAAATGAAAAATTTAGTCTTTTTAAAATTTAGATTTTGTTGGTTTTGGTTCTTTATCATGTTATGAATAATGATAATCTATATTTACTTGACATGATTAGTTCACTTAATGAACCCTTGCATGTTCATATAAGGAATAACAAGTGCAAATTAACCAGCTAGAATTCAGCTTCATTGTGGTAGAAAAAATAAGTCACATCTTCAAAAAAAGAATCAAGAGACTTTTCTTTAACAGTATTCTTGATCCTCTTGACTTTTTGTATTTTTTATATGTGTGTGAGCTGCACTAAGGGGAAAACAAACAAATGATAGGAGATTTGGTGCCGACAAGAAATTAAATGTCTTATAACTAATACACACAAATATCTATAGGTCATTTCCTATTGCTTGTTAGAATGGTAAAAAATATTTTATAACATCCATAGATGATTTTTCATGATATGGCTACCTTTGTCTCATTCATGAGAAATTGTAGTCACTAGATAATTTCAAAAGCTATAAGGCTTAAGTTGAAAACGAACTCAGCAAAAGAATCAAAAGCATTAGATCTGACCATGATGTTAAGTTCTTTGGCAAATATGATAGAGCAAGGGAACAATGTTTGAGATCAATTATGAAATTCCTAGAGGAATGTGGTATTGTTCAACAGTGCACTATGTTTGGTTTTCCTACCATGAATGGTCTTGCTTCTTGCAACGTGCCTCGTGACATACCTTGATGGCTCAAGGCAAAACTCATGCGACTTAAAAGAATTGCCTTTGGGATATCCCTTGATCTAGATTTAAATTAGATGTGGTTAGATGAGAACATAGAAGAAGACAGTTGGATCAATCACTCATTCAATTAGTCTTGGATAGCCATTATAAAGTGGCTAAAGACTTAGAGTCGACATCGATCATTTTAGGCTAGCTATGACAAGACACCTATTAAACAGTATTTTTGATTTATAAAACTTAAAATACTAATTTTATGGACTGCGCATACTAGAGTTCATTTTAAAAGGATAGTTAGTTAAGCGTGAGAAAGGATTAACACATTGACGATACCTTAAATCGACACTTTTTGGCCACATAATATCTTAGTCTCGATTTTCTTGATTTTGTTACATTATTATTTAAACATAATCCCCTTTGATGGTGCATGAATTTCAAAAAAAATAAATGTAGCCTCTACAAAAAGGTTTTGATTCCTTTGCATAACTCGAATGAGTCGTAAAATGTAAGGTTTAAAACATTTTTGGACTTGATTTGAAAAGGGTGTTCCATATCGAGCACTAGAGAGATATAGAATGGAACATTGCCTTGGATTTTTGGAAACTTGGCTTTCAAAGCATGGATGCAATGCAAAATATCATCAAGGGAAGAAACGTATTAGTAAGGCATAAAGGAATATAGTAAATATTGCACGAAAATAAACACACAAAGAGCAAAGAAAAGAATGATGGTAGGGATGTATCTCGTAATTATCTTTAGTTGTTAAGGAATAACCAAAATGACCACTTTGAGACGTGTTCATGGTCGCTTAATTATGGAAGATAAAGTTTTGATAAGGAATGTCTGAGGAAGATCAAGAAAGAGAAAATTTGTATTTTTTTAAAGTTTGAAAAGTGGGGTTGGAGTATCTCCTCGAAAAATAAGGTTGGAGTATCCCCAAAGATGAAAATTTTCTTTTTTTTTTGGGAAAAAGAAATATTTTTGGTGATTTTTTTTGGCCTTGATCCGAACCTAATGGGACTTATATGTGCCACATGACTCCATCGGGAGAATTGATTGGAGTTGCTTTGAGGCATTCAAATGCTTAAGAAGGTGATTCAAAAAGAATTCAATAAATTTTTCTTAAGGTTAAAAACAAAGGATAATATCATGCTGTACATCTTCTCAAATTTATTTCAGATTGATTTGAAAGCTTTAGGGGAAAATAAAATACCGTTGGAAAGATGACTCAACAAGAATTAATATACAAATATTCCAAAAATCCCAAAAAATTATTTTCTAGGTGGAATTAATTTTCTAAATCAGATGTAGTTTGGCACTGATAGCATGTCTAAAGGAAATGGCACAATGAACTTTGAAAAATCACCTCGAACTCGTTTGGAATCATTAAATAACAAACAATATTTTTTTCAAAAAAACAATTTCATGTAGATTTTGGAAAAAAAATTAAAAAAATCTAAAAATCATCAAATTGGCCAAAATGTCCCAAATAGAGTATGAATTACTAATTCTAGGGGTTTTAGACAGCAAAAGTTCAAAAAATTATAACTCTCTCATTTAGACACCTCTAAGGCCAAATAAGATGCCTTCAAAAAGGTAATTCAAAGTCTTTTAAGAAAAACATTAAAAAATTCTACAAATTCTTTTAAGGTTTAAGAATAATTTTTCAAATCGAGTTTATAATGCTGTCAGTATTGAAATAAGGGAACTAATGGGTTTGAGGTTCTCTATTCACGTGTTAAGGTGTCACATACAAATGCTCAACAATTAAGGTTTATTTCAGTGGAATCATGAGTCCATCTAAAGTCCTAGGGAGTTAGGTAAGTGGCTGACCTATTACCAATGCCATGGAGCCACAATATAAAGCTCAAAACAGGCATTTGAACAAGCATGTTGTAAAACTAAAAATTTCTTTAAGGCTAAAAATAGATTTTTAGTTTCCCTATTAGGCCATGAAACCAAACATTTAAGCTTGATTTATCCCTAAGATTAGAGGACCAATATATTGAAAACATTAAATCCATGTCAATCTTCATTTATTAAGTTAACATGGAGTTAACTTAGGCCTTTTAGAAAATAGATTTTTGCAAGCAATTATAAAGGTGTTTTAGCAAACATATGATAAACTAAACATAGCAAAAGCATCATATATGAATGAACATCCAAAACAGCAACATAACTTATCATTTAATTAATAAGACATGGCATAAATGCATCAAAATGCGTGGCCATACTTAAAAACATATTAGGATGAATATTTAAGTATAAATGAAACATAGTAAGAAATACATACGCAGAGGCTGTTTTGATGTTAAAATGAAATATGACATTTTTGGTCATCCAAACAATAGCAAGGCATTAAGAAGTCATCAAGGTCCTAGAAGCTATGACAACCAAAGCCATAGTAATGCATGAGAGTCCTAGCAAGGTCATGGTCATGGGGATATGGCTCTTTAAGATGATGTAAATAATGAAAACAAAAAACAATGGAGAAGAGATAGAAAATATATCTAAGAAGCTTTAACTTCTAGCTTTGCATTTGAGTAGTAAACCAAGCAATTTTGAGCTCACTTTTTTCTTTCTCTTTGCTATAGATTAGCAAGAAAGAAATGATAAAAATAAGCTTTTTGGTTATGGTATCAATAAGGGAGATTGGAGAGTAGAAATGAAAGAAATGAAAAGTTTTAGAAGGGTTTTTAGAAAGGTCAAATGGGAGTTAGGGAATAATGTTTAGGTAGTAGAGAATGTTTTTAGAGACTAATGTTATAGTATTATATCCCTTGGCTTTGACTCTCCGAACACCTCATCTTAGCCAAAAATAATGGGAACTGATCCATACTCATCTAAATA
>JBBYHO010414275.1:5235-26211 GCA_038382025.1 Adansonia gregorii
CTCAAACACTAACCTTTGAGGTAATTAAATGTTTAAACAATCATATTGAGACCTGTGTTGACCATGTTCCCAATGACTAAACATTGAAGGTCATGGTGCCTCTATTGAATCTTTTTGCTCCTCAAAAATTTCCTTCGCATTTATATAACTTGAAGTTTCTTTATGAATTTTTAATTTAATAGAACAAATCCAAGTCCTTGTTTAGATGTTTGGACATGATCAGTCTTTTTTTCCCAGACTTAAAAAACCTTGATTGGACTTCGTGACTTTGCATTGCCAGGTTCTTTTGTCAACTTAACAACATATTCTTGCTTATATCCAGCTTTTGACAAGTAGTCTATAGGCATTAGGGTCAAAACTTCTAGCTCAATGGGAAGAAAGATCTTGATGTTCAAATAGTGACTGTTCAATTGGCCTGACATATCTTTTCAAAAGAGGTTTAAAAATTGTTGATTTTTCCAAGTTAGTGAGGGGTAGAGTCAAACTCCTTAAACCTTGACTAATTTTATCTTCATTGGTAGAAAGAATAAAAATTTTTTCCTTTTGCTTCAATTCTTTCACAGGAGCAATTATTACTTCTTCAAAAAGCACTCTTCACATAAAACTTAGCATTTGCAAAATGAGCCTTAGTCAAGGTAAATGGTTTACCATCAGCAACAATTGTCTTGACTTGACTATTTCTGTGGTACTTGAAGCATTGATGAAGACTGGAGGAAACCACACTATTTTAATGTATCCACGATCATCCTAGTAAAATATTGTATGTTGTTTTGGCATCAATCACATGAAAAAGTGGATGAGACTCTACATCTCCAATGAAAAGTTAAAGTTTAAGCTTTACAAGAGCTCTTTGTCCCCCTTGGTTAAATATTTGAATCAATAGACAACTTTGCATTATTTCATCGAAAGAAACTCCCAATTCCTTCATTATTTTTAAAGGGAATATATTAACTATGAAACCATCATCCACCAAAATCCTATTAATCTTTTGTTCACAAGTAAATCCCATGATAAACAATGGTCGATTATGAGAAATGGATTCTAGTAGTAGATCTTCATCAGTGAAGCTAAAGTTCAAGCTGCAAGAATGATCTCTAACTTCAATCATGACTATATCTATATTGTCTTCATCTTTGAATTCTTCATCACCATCAATATTGTAACAATTCATAAGGAGCGAATCTTCATTTTTGAATTAGATTGGCATGTATTCATTTAAAGTGACCGATCTTCGTAACCTTCTCCAAGTTGAATTTTTATGCTTAGGTGAACTTGTTTTTATTAGACGCATTTTAAGCTTTGGAGCTTTACATTGCTATCCGATCATCTTAGCATTTATGGGGATCTTCATAAGCTTTAGAAGATTTTGCTTTCTATTTTTTCAACATGTGACTAATGTCCAGCCATCATCATCCGTATTTGTTTCCTGCAGCAGATGGTTGCCCTCATTCACTTGGAGATCCACCATTTTACTTATGTTTGAAGAGAGTCTGATTGGATCAAAAGAACTAAAATTTATGGTTCTATTTGAGAAATAAGGCACCATAGTGATTGGGGTCATGTTCTTTGACACTATTTCTTCTTTAAATTCAATCTTTTCTTCTTTATAAAGTGCCATGATTTTATCTTTCAAGACGATATATTTTTCTATAGGGTGGCTAACTAATTAATAATATTTGCAATAGTTGGGATCATCGATTTTATTAGCTTCTTCAGGTTATTTCATCTATGGTAATTGAATCAGCTTAGTCTTTAAAAGTTCTTCTGATGTACTGGCAATATCAGAATCAAGGAATGGGTACTTCTTTTCTTACCTTTCCTTCAAGATAACTTCAGCTTTTTCTTTGTTTTTGGTAGGTGTAGATTTTACTTCTTGAGCTTCTTTTGACTTAGGAGAGATCTTAAGAGGCTTGGTATCCATAGCTATGGATTGTTTGCTTTCTCCTTTATTAACAAAGGTTTTGCCTCTTTTTCGGGTGTCTTACTTTTCCTTGCTTTTTTTCGGCTCTTGCACAAAAGGCTATTGATTTCCAGAATATGACATACTTAAGTTCATATCATAAGCATGAGTAGCTAACTCTTCAAAGGTCTTAGGTTTAATGCCTTGAAGAATGTAATGTAAGTCCCAATTCATGCCCTGTATACACATGTCAAGTGCAGAAGACTCAGAGAATCTTCAGTTGCAATTAAGGCTTAAATTCCTCCACCTATGGATGTAATCAATCACTGGTTCATACTTCCATTGGCGTGAGCTAGTGAGTTCAATCATGCTGACGGTGCGACGAGTGCTATAAAATCGATTGAGAAATTCTCGCTTAAGTTGTTCTCAACTATCAATCATTCTAGGTTTAAGATCGATATACCAATCAAAAGCATTACCCTTCTAGGATCAAGCAAATTATTTTACCATAAGATCTCCATAGGTTCCAGCATTATTACGAGTTTCCACGAAATGCGCAACATGTTGCCATGGATTTCCTTTTCCATCGAACTGCTGAAACCTTAAAGTTTGGTAATTTTTATTCATCCTTAAACGATCAATCCTTGGAGAATATGGCTTTGCATATGTGTATAAAGGTTGAGTAACGCTGTCAACTTGATCCTTGATGGCTTCTTTGATAAGATCTTTGAGTTGACTTGTTGTGACCACTTCACTAATTTTTTGCTCTGACTCTATAGCATCTTCAGTGTTAGAGTTCTTAACATCATTTTGAGGATATGATTGACTATTTTCACCTAAGGCCATTGATTTTTTTCCAGTGAAAGTAGTCATCCTATCCATAAAAAGGCAATCTATTCATATTTTTCTCTAATACTTGTTGCAAGAGTTTTGATAGATTTTGCTAAAATTGCAACTTGCTTTTCAAATGATGTAGTGCCAGTTGTCATGACATTCATTACTCAAAAGCTTGATTTTGAAGGAGATTATGGTTTGGAGCTACTGCCTGAATAGATATCTTGCTTCTTGGATGATTTTTGGTAAGTTAGACTTGATCTAGAATCAAGTTACTCAACAGAAACTTCTTTTAAGTCTTGACTTGAAGAAGTCTCAAAGAGTGGATTTTGGTTTAGCAATGGAGAAGTCTAATCGTAAAGCTCAAAAAGAGATTTAGTCTTTGCCTTAGTGCTGTAGGTATAAGTAGTGACATCAATGCTGGCTGATGAAGTAAGGTAGACTGCAAGATAAGCACCAGGAGGTTTAAGAGTTAGTTTGTTGACAAGGTTCTTCTTAGGAGCCATTGCAACTTGATAACTTGAATTTTGAAGAAAAAAGCTGAAAAGCAGAGATCATCCCACTAGGCACGCCAAAAATGTGTACACAAATTTTTTGTCAAAAAAAAAGACAAAGAAAAGTTGGAGACAAATAAATCAACTTGATTTATCAAACTTGAGTTGCAATCTCTGAATGTTCTTTAAAATAAAGAAATCCTTTAATTCTTTTATTCAACAAAAACTTTGATCCAAAAGTCTTCAGACTTGATCTTGAATCGATGAGGTCCATTTCAAGAGTCTTCTAGACTTGATCTTGACAAACAAAATTTAACTCCTTTCTGTTGCCATAACAAGATCAGAGAGCAACTTCTTAAAGAATGAGAGCAATGTTTTTCGTATTTTTCCATTCTTGAGAGAAAACTTCTTGAGACTTTACCCTGTGAATTATATTGATTGGCTTTAGTGGAGACCCCTTTTTATAGTGCCAATAAGCCAAATAGAAAAGAGTTCTTAAAGAATATAACTTCTTTAATAAATTTATCTTGATGAATTATCTCTTAATTAATTTAATTTAATTAGAGATAAAACTCTTTTTATTTATCTCTAACCTAATTTGAATTTAATTAAAGATAAAACTCTTTTATTTATCTTTAAATTAATTTTAATTTAATCATAGATAAAACTCTAAATTAATTTTAATTTAATTAAATATAAATATTTATTTATGATGTCATCAATTGCACATTGTGATGTAGAATTTAATTGATAATTTCTTAATTAAAAGAAATTTCAATTTACACATGGTAATTTATGATTGGTCAAAATTTTTCTCCTTTTACAAGGGGTGTTAAAGTATGCATCAGATCCATAATCTGTTCCCACATCATTCCCCTGTCAAAGGATTTATATGACGTATTAGAATGGCAGGACTATGGTGCGAAAGCAATTCTACCAGCATGAATAATGACCATATTGAATTAGATCTATAGCTTTAGGAAAACTTGACATGGTTTTGTCATCGTATATTACTAATCTTTAGCATTGGCATTATCTATGAGGGTAAATAAGTGGTAGAAGATTTTTTACCCAGTAGAAGTGGAGTTGAAATTACAAGAATTCATATGAAGCTATGAAGCCAGAGATCATATCTGTCTGAATTAGAATCAAATAAGCCCCATATCAACCAGCAAGTCAGACAAAAAAAATATATCCCAAGAATAATTCTAGAACATCAACTATTTCATAGTTTTGCTCTAGCAAATTTCAAGAACTCCAAAATTCACTACAACTAGGGGAAAAAAACTTGTTAACTTCAGAAATAGATACCATCGTTAACCTGGCATAAAGATAATTCTCTTTTGAAATGAAGGATGAGCAAAACCAAGCAACATTAAAAGGCAGAAAAGATTAAAGCACCAAGGACAACTTCTCAAAATGGCGTAAACTGGATAGTTTGACAATCAAAAGCACTAATTCCCCAAACGTTGACTAGATAAGGAAATCAGTAACACATAAACCTTGATCCAAATAAAGGTTTGAACTGCTGACATTTTTTAGGTTCACACAACCTTGGAGAAGACGCCATAAATATATGAGCTTTAATTAGCAAAACGAAAACATATTTGTTACCACTAGAAATCAAATCTATAAAACAAACCAGTAAAACTCACCTAACCTTAAAAAAATCCCAATTAGACATTAATGACAAAATCTTTAACATACCTCAAATTTATCACTACAATAAGATAATACATAGTAGTAATGGACAAAATCCACCTTCAAACAACCAAAAAAACAAAACCCAAGATTACGCATCGATCCACCCACATAAAACACCCCAAAATGGAAGAATGACAAAATTGTCAAACTTAATGTATGAATGACAAGAAGGAATGGCTATATCTAAACCCACCAAAAGATAACCATTGAAAACCCAAATTTTCCACATTAAGCAAAGTGTTATAGCTAGACTCTTTACTATCATAATGAACCCTTACAACTTCATTATGGTTCGTAGTCCCTGAACACACATCTTCATAACTCAGATTATACAAAATCCTTAAGTATACCTGATTTCCTTTGTTTACCCCTGAAACTCTCTAGAACACCAATTCAATGCCCAAAAAACAACCTATACTGAATTGAGCAAACTGTTACCAGAAGCAGAAATGTCATTGTCTGGACCCTGAGCAATGGCGTGGTTCTCCGCTGACGAAGTTTTTCGTTCATTGCATTCCACGTAGGGAAGTGGCTTATTTGGTTTGATGGAAAGGGTAAAAATAAGGATGATACAAGCTAATTGAAGAAGTAGTTATTTTTCTATTAAATCTATTATTTTTTTATTACTTTTTATAAGTGGTTGAATTCTAATATATTCTTGCAACTAATGATCATTCATTTGTCAATATAAAAAGAAGAAAGCTGGCAATTCTTGGCCAATTAGTTATCATCGAAATTATGAAATTTTTTTCCTCTAGCTTTATCTTTAACTAGCTCTCTGTTATTCTTTATTTCCTCTTCATAGTTTCTTTGTTCTCTCTTTAATTTCCCTAATACAGGTAAAGCTTGTATCAAGTGGTATCAGAGCCTTTATTCATGATAAAAAATAATTTGACCAAGATGCAAAAGGAGATCGCCTACATTTAACATGAATTATAGCAACTTGATAGTAGAATGGAGGCGAGGATAAGCACGAAGCTCGATGAGAAGCTTGATAAATTCAAAGCAAAGATTAAGACTAAGTTAAAGAAATTTTTTAAACTTGTGGGCTTTAAAGAGGTTAACTAATCGTATGGTAGTGCATCATCCATGGAAATGGCAGATCATGCTTTGGCCAAGACTACTCAGGTAACACCTTGTTTTGATGAAAATTATCATCAGTTTAAATTGGAATGCCTTACATTTGAGGGAAATGATTTCAAGAGGTGGCTTCTGAAATTAGAACAGTATTTTAAAGCTGAAAGGATTCCTCAATACTATAAGATAAGAGTTACTATGCTCAGTTTGGAAGGATGAACCCTTCAAAGGTATCAATACTATAGAAAAATCAAAAGGGTTTAGATAAATTGAACTGGGATACATATATATTTTGCGATAAAAGAAAGGTTTCTACCTGAAGAGTATGAAAATTGAATGTTCGAACCTGTGGAGTTAAAATAAGAGGAAATAGTAGAGTAGTATCATGAAAATTTTGAGGGCATCCTTAATTTGTTACAACTCTCAGATGAATATGTACTCAACATCTTCATCAGTAACTTAAAACCAGAAATATCATAATCACTTAAACTGTTTAAACCAAAAACCCTTAACCAGGCCTTTCACCTAGCCAAGCAACTTGAGGCTATTATCAACCCTACACTTAGAAAGCCTACAACAACTTTTAAATCAACCCTAACAATACCAATTAACTCTCTTGTAATACCTTTTATCAAAAGTAATCCTTAACCATCCTTATTACCTACCTCAAAATTACCTCCAAAGCCATCTCTACTCCATAACCTACCCAAAGACATGGTCTCTTAAATTATAAGAAAACCAATCCTAAACATTTAACCCAAGCCAAAATGGAGGAACAGAAGAAAAAAGGGTTATGTTATTGGTGTGGAGCTAAATATACACTTGATCATAAGTAGGTAAAGTCTCAATTGTATCACATGCTGATTGAAGACTATTTGGAGGAGATGAACAAGAAGAGTTTGCTGATTGTTCTAATAACACTGAGGTTCTATCAGTAAACAAAGATGACACCAATTTCCCTATTATTACCTTTCATGCTATGGTGGGTACCACTAGATATCATACTATAAAGGTGCAAAGAAACATTACGAAACAACTGGTGCTAGTGTTAGTAGATTTCAAAGCCACATATAACTTTATGGATGCTAATGTTGCTGAACATTTGGGGCTGAGTGTACATCCAACTACTAGTTGTAGTGTTACAATAGCAAATGTTGAAAAGGTGCTCAGTAAGGGAATATGTCGAGGATTGCAATGGTCTATTCAAGGTGTTGCTATGGTTATAGACTTATGGGTGTTGCCATTAAAAGGCTATGATGCACTGTTGGGAGTGGAATGGCTAGTATCATTAGGGCCAATTTTATTGGACTTTCAGGCCATGACAATACAATTTTAGCAAGATGAAATATGGCAAACACTACAAGGAATTCATCTTGGAAAAATTTAGATCGCAACTAAACAATAGGCCATGAAGGATTTTGAATGTGCTTGGGCTAATGGTTGTCATAAACCATGCAGTTTGTTGTGGATAATGGATGCATCAATATAGCTAGGGACTATTATGTAGGATCGGTAAAATTTTGGTACAGAACAAGGTGAATTAGGGCAATGATTAGAAGAGTATCAAGATCTCTTTGAACATCCAAAGGGCTTACCACTTTCAAGACCTTAAGACCACAAAATACCCCTACTAGATGAAACACAAACAGTTCAAATTAGACGATATAGGCACCCTACAGTGTAAAAAATTGAAATAGAAAGATTATTCAAAAGATGCTAAATGAAGGCCTAATTAGAGATAGTAACAGTGCTTTTGCTTCTCTTATCATTATGGTTAAAAAAAAAGATGGGTCCTAACGTCTATGTGTAGATTATAGGTAGCTGAATTAATTGATAGTGAAGGATAAGTTTCCAATTCCCTTGGTTAAGGGGCTACTAAATGAGCTTTTTGGGGCCACTGTATTTTTTAAGTTGGATCTACGATCAGCAGATTAGAATGCAAGAGGCTAATATTCATAAACCTATATTGTAAACTCATTTTAGACATTGTGAGTTTCTGGTGATGCCATTTGGGCTCACTAATATACCCTCTACTTCTTAGAGTTTGATGAATTTTGTGTTTTGAGCATTTCTCAAGAAGTTTGTACTAGTATTTTTTTTGGTGATATTCTGATTTACTCACCTAATTTGGCTAGTCTTTTAGGCCACCTCAAGAAGGTGTTTGAGTTGCCTCAAGAAAATAAGTTATACCTTAAGAAGATTAAGTGTGATTTTGGAACATTTGAAGTGGAGTTTTTAGGCATGTCATCTTAAAACAAAGGGTTTCTATGGATACAAGGAAGGTCCAATGTATTTTAGAATGGTATGTACTCAAGTCAGTTAAGGAACTTGGGGGATTCCTTGGTCTTATAGGGTATTATAGGAGGTTTATCAAGGCTTATGGGGTTATAGCTAAACATTAACTGAATTGTTAAAGAAGAATGGTTTTGCTTGGAGTGGTCCTGCACAAACAGCTTTTGATACATTAAAACTTGTAGTAACTTCAGCCAAGTGTTGGCCTTACTAGACTTTGGAGTAGAATTCACAATCGAGACAGATGTATCACACCATGGAATTGGACCAGTGCTCATGCAACAAAGGAAACCCATCACATTCTTTAGTAAGGTATTAGGAATGAGGGATCAAACCCTTTCTATGTATGAAAAAAAGATGCTGGCAATTTTAATGGTAGTCAAGAAATGGAGTGCGTATCTAATGGGAAGACATTTTATGATAAAAACTGAACATCAAAGCTTGAAATTTTTGACTAATCAGCAAGCAGTAACTCTTGCTCAACAAAAATGGGTGGCGAAAATGATGGGTTATGCTTTTGAAGTCAAATATAAAAAATGTGCTACTAATATTATGGCTGACATCCTTTCTTGAAGAATTAATGAACCAGAGGGTGAGTTATTGTCTATTTTGTGTGTCAACTCGAGTATGATTGAGAGGATCAAAGAGTCATGGAAGCAGGATCCTCAATTGTAGAAGGTGATTGAACAACTCCAAGATCAATCTAGCGTTAACTTAAAATTTGCTTGGGTAGGTGGGAACTAAGACAAAAAGGGAAACTGGTAGTTGGCAATATTCCTGAGCTGAGACAAAAGCTTATGCAATTTTTTCATCGAAGTACAGTAGGGGAACATTCTAGAATTGAGTCCACTATAAGAAGGCTATCGCTACTTTATACTGGAAGGGAATGAATGGGATATTAAGAAGCTGATTAGAGAATGTTTGATCTGTCAAAGAAATAAGTATAACCATGCTCTATCAACTGGACTTATGCAGCCATTGCCGATTCCTACAACCATTTAGACAAACATTTCAATGGACTTTATTAGGGGACTCCCTAGTTCAAATGGTATAGACACTATATTGATGTTAGTGGATCGGCTAAGCAAATATGCTCATTTTTTTAACTTTATCCCATCCTTTCTCGGCTTTAAAGGTGGCTCAGGCATTCATGGATAATGTGTATAAGTTGCACGGCATTCCTCATAGCATAGTATGTGACAGGGACAAGGTTTTTACCATCCAATTTTGGCAGGAGATTTTTTGAAAGCAGGGTGGAAGCTTGAACCTGTCAATTGCCTATCACCTAGAGACAGATGGACAGAGTGAGATGGTTAATTAGTATTTAGAAATGTATCTTAGGTGTAAGGCGAATAAGAAACCTAAAGAATAGAGCTTATGGCTACCAATGGCAAAATCATGGTATAATACCACCTATCATTCAACCATACGTGCCCTTTATAAAGTAGTATATGGATAACCTGCTCATGTACATAGGCCGTACTTGTTTAGCTATTCAATAGTTGAAACAGTTGACAAGAGTCTGGAGGTAAGAGAGGTGGCTGTTAAGTTGCTTAAGTTTTATATACAACAAGCTCAAGACAGAATAGAGACCTTGGCCAATAAAAAGAAGAGTGAAAGGGAATTTGTTATTAGAAATTGGGTCTATGTTTGTTTACAGCCATACAGACAGCAATCTATGGTGCATAGGAATTATTTTAAGTTAGCAGCCAAATTCTTTGGGCCGTATCAAGTTGTTGCTAAAGTAGGCAAATTTGCATATAAATTAGCACTTCCTGCAAGGTCAAAGATTCACCCTACATTCCATGCTTCTCAGCACAAGAAACACGTGGGCAAAGCTCCAACACAATTAGAACTACCTCTACATGGTCATGATGGTACTTTGTCCAAAGAACCAATAAAGATTTTGCCCAAAAGGATAAAAAGAGATGAAACCAAGCTATTACTGAAGTCTTGGTTCAATGGTCTAATTCGTTTCCAGAGGATGCAACACGAAAGCTTTTTTTCCAATTACAGAAATAATACCCTCATTTTAATCCTTGAGGACAAGAATGCCTTTGACAGGGAAGTTTTGATACAAGCCAATTAAAAAAGTTGTTATTTTTTTGTTGGATCTATTATTTTTCTATCACTTTCTGTCAAACTGTTGAATTCTAGTATATGCTTGTAACTAATGATCATTCAATTGTCAATATAAAAAGAAAAAAGCTAGCAATTCTTTGCCAGTCAGTTATCATCCAAATTATGAATTTTTTTTTCCTCTAGCTTTCTCTCTAATTAGCTCTCTGTTTATTCTTTCTTTCTTTTTTTCATAGTTTCTTTATTCTTTCTTCAATTTCCCTCATACAGGTAAAGCTCGTATCAGAGGAAAGCAAGAAAGAGAAAGTCTTCGAGAGAAAGAAAGGAAAGGCTTAGAGATAAGGAAGAAAAAGAAATGGCAAACGTTATACTCTGAAGCATTGCTATTATGAGAAGCAGATGAGAGTTGCACAAGTAGAAGTGAATATAGTCTTAGGATTCTTTCTTCTTTTTTTTTCCATTTTTCCTTTTAAAAAATAGAAATAAAATATTGATATTTTTATTATGATTGGTTTAACGAATAATTATTTAGTTCATAAATGGTAAAATTTTAATTTTACAAGTAGAGTTAAGAGGTTATTATATGTTTTTTGTATTTTAAAAAATAAATAAATAAAATATATGACAGTTTTTTAATCTTATTGGTGAGTTAAAAATTTTACAGTTAATGTATTAAATAATTTTTTTAGTTAGCTTTATGATTTAACATTTATTTAACAATTTGAGAAATATATATCTAAACTATTATTTTAATTAAATTTAAAAGAATAATGTATTAATTAAATTATTTACATGCAAATTGCAACAATATTTACATGATAATAATGGGTCAGATCCTGCTTCATATGATTCTTACAAATATGCTACATTTCCTGGTGGATCTTCCTTTCTTTAAGTACTAGTAATGGTCAACTAACATCATCAACTATGAAACTTAAACAAGAAAAACGCTTTCAGTTTAGGCTCGCTTGGCACCAATGGCTTCTTCTGCAAAGAAAAAACCATGAATGAAGATTAAGCCATCTTCAACAATTCTCAGTAAATTTAAAAGACTACTTCTAAGTTGGAAAAAGATAGAAGATATGTAAGAACCCTAGCTACATTGAATTATTTTTATGACTGGTTGGACCAAATCTTATTAAGCAAACCCCATTTAAGAAGTGCATGTTCTTTTATGGTTTATATTTGTAAAAGAATATTTAAAAAATCATATTAAAAGTTAAATCAATAAGATTTTCAATTATTAGTTGATTGGTTGACTATATTAAAAATTTTTAAATATTAAATATGTAATTTTAATAGGAAATGAGTATTAAATATAATAAAAATTTATATTTGATTAAATGCTAAAATTTTAATATAAATTTATGGAGTTAAAAGTTCAAATATAATCATATACAATAAATTTTTTTATAAAAAGTTTTAGGAACAATAAGTTTAAAACCAGTATTTATGATTTTTTTTTTTTGGGTTTTATTGTTTATCAATTTTTTTATCAATTCAAAAATCCTCAAATTTAATGATATTTATTTGAAAGAATGAATTATTTCTCTTAAATTAACTGGTCTCATCAACTGATTTGATTTGGGTTTTCTTTTTAACATTGGTATAGAATCATAATTTAGAAAAAAAAATAGAAAATTTTCTTCCAACCTATTAAAACATAAAATTTTTTAATTAATGAGAATTAGAAAAAGAAAGGCCTATTGGCAACTTAATTTTTTTTATTTATTTATGGGCATTAAAAGTGGGGGAATTTGACCTATCTAGTCAAAGGACTTGTTTTCACTTGGATGAATAATCGAGAAGGGAATTTGATTGAACAAACGTGGAAAGGGCATTAGCTAATATAGAGTAAGGAAGTAAGATGAAATTGGTAAGCTTTGGAAGCAAGAATAAATATTGACCTAGTTTAGCATTGCTACTAAAAAAAATTTAGATTGAAAAAAATTTGAGTTGGAAAATGTATGGTGAAAAAATTTGGTTTAAGATCTCCTAAGTATTTGACATAGATATGAAAAGGCATCTTAAAGAGTTGAAATCTCAAAAAATATATTTAAAATAATAAAAGTTTATAAATATGATGATAAAAAAATTATTTCACCTAAAGACTAGTTTTCAAATCTTAAAACTCCATTTTTTTGGCTTTCGAGTTTGGGTTGCCAAACCATAATTTTACATGCAGAAGCCAAAATGTTTTCCTGAAAAAACAAATCAATTTGGTTAGCGAGATTTTAAAAAATTTTACAATTAGATCATACTAGATTATGTTATTATATACAATAAAACCACCATAATCAACTACTAAATTGTAGATCTGTAAATCCCGTCCAAGAATCCCTAGATCCATGAAAAACTTCAACCAGCTAGCCTTCTCTATTATTCTACAATTCTCAGATGGTAGAGTGTGTGAGCACTTTTTGTCTCGATCAACTCCAGATTCATACAACTTGATTCTCCTCAATGGCTACCTTGTGCTAACAAGTTTAGAATCATGAGATAT
This sequence comes from Adansonia gregorii, assembly GCA_038382025.1. NCBI lineage: Eukaryota > Viridiplantae > Streptophyta > Magnoliopsida > Malvales > Malvaceae > Adansonia > Adansonia gregorii. The sequence goes on from JBBYHO010414275.1 coordinate 18,119, forward strand.
TGTGATTAAAATCCATTAGAGTGCTGCCGAAGTCTAACTTGAAACCCTAGGCACTTGCCTCTTATTTATATCATGTAATGGGTAGCTCTAATTTTAATTTTAATTTTAATTAAAATAATTATTTTACCAACTCCTTAAAGTTGTTGTTGTCACCAACACTAGTTAGGTATAAACCTCAAATTTGGTGAAGCCCTAATGAACTGTACATTATTTTGGCCCAATTTATTTTAAAGAGTTTAGTTGTTTGATCTGAATACTAATTGATTTTGATTAAACCATTAATTTTGTTTAGCCTAATAATTTTTCATAACTCCAATTCTAATTTGAAATAAAATCATGATAATTTTATTTGAATAGAATAATTATGCAGTAATTATCAAAATAAAATTAACTATAGTAAAGTCATTAATTTTAGTCACAAATTAAAATAAGTAAATAAATAAAATAAATTTTCTTATTTTATTTAGAATGTTATTCATATTTAATTTATAAATAAATATTTAAACGGGACTTTATAGATATCAAACTAATTATATAAATAATTAATTTTTCATGTCTATTTAATTTAAATTAATTTCTATACTTATCAAAAGATAAATATAATTAATTTAGATTAGTAATTCTTATCTAAATAATTATTTAATCAAATTAAATTTATATTATAAATAAATAATACAAAAAAATATCTTTCATTTATTTACTAAAAACACACGTACACCCCCAAAATGAGTATATCCGGTGCACCACTTCACCATATTGAGAATATTTTGACTATGAATATTGCGGTCAATAACCATCCATTAAGGAATTATATTGAGCTAGTGGAGGAACCAATTAGACGTAGATAGTTAGGCTCAAATAATATATACATTAATTATTCTATACGAATAGTTAATCATATAATTACTAATCTCAGAGTCATACCATTGAAAACCTACGATTGCACTTCTAATTATATACCTTGTTTCGTAAGTTTTATAAATAGCCTTTTAGTCCAAAAACCTTGTCATATATGTAATACCCTCACATGATATCCGTGATCAACTTAAGATTAAATGTTTTACCTACTTGATCTCCTTATCTTAAAGTTCCATTATACTCTCTATGTGACAATGATTGTTCACCATATGTGAACAATTTATTAGTTGGCGTACAAACTACGAGGTCTTGTCTATTTTCACTATCCCATATAATGCCTTTTAAGAAAATAACCTTAACTCTTTATGGGAGCTATGATTCCATATCTATAAGTAAAGCTCTCATAAAGCATAAATCATATACCTAATGAACCGATCTAGTAGCTTACTTCTTCAAGATGCCTTAGTCGTTACAACATCAAAGTATACAGGTTATACACACAGAGTCAATTATTTACTTAGAATAAAGGTAATTAAACAATAAACATAAAAAATAAATTAATCCAAGAAAACAAACTTATAATGGATTAATTGCACTTTGGTCTAGTCCAATGTATCATCACCTCTAGGTAATTCATCTATGTCCTTGCTTAAGATTCAGCTCGCTTTAGATAGCTAAGACAAGCCATTTCCACTAGTAGATTTGTCTTTACTATTGGAGAAGCTATAGTATCTTGAAAATATTCTAAACAAACCTATACAGTAAGATCCATGATGGAATTTGAGTTGATAAAGCTGGTGAAGAAGTAGAGTGGATTCAATATTTTTTAAAAGATATTTCATGTTGGTCGAGACCTATGTCGGCGATATGTATACATTGCAATAGCCAATCTGCAATTGGTAAGGCACAGAGTTATTTATTAATCGTAAATCTCAACAAATTCATTGAAGACACAATATTGTAAGACAATTGCTCTCAATTGAGATTATCTCTATAATTATGTGATATCAAAGAATAATTCAGATCTACTTAAGAAAAGCTTACCGAGAGATTACGTCTATAAATCATCAAGGGAAATGAGACTTAAGCTTGTAAATTAAAAGTTAAATAATGGTAACCTTACCTAGTTAATTGGAAATCCCAAGATCAAGATTCAAAAAGACAATTGAATTATGTTAACATAGTGTGAGAACTGAAAGAGTTAAAAACTCTTACCTCTTCCTATGATAACTTAGTGCTACCTATAAGGTGTTAGATATCAATAAGCTAATTTATGTGTGTAAATACAAAATGCGTATACCATTATGTAGGTTATCATACATAGATACAGGGTCCATAAATATATAGCACAATTGACATTTGTAATGAATGAAAAATTGTTCTCATAATGCCAACTTGGAAAGGAAAAAAATTTGGTTATTGGTGTTATGTAGTGAGTGACCCCACATTAGAAACATATAGCTTATTTATGTGGTAAATATTAACCTAGTTTCAATGTAGCATTAGGCCACAAGGGGTACCTAAGCTTTTGCTTGAAGGTTGAGGTCTACACGAGGTTAAACCTATAGATGTGCACTACTGCTACTGAGCCAGGCTTAAGCTAGGGCTTAAGCTTAAGTTCAAATTCAAATTTAAAAAAAAGTTTTAATTTTATGGGAATAATTGCTTTGAGTTTTGCGAAATGTTTCCATTTTATGGGATAAAACAAATGGAAAGCTAGTTGATGGTTTTTTGAACTAAAAAACTTTGCAATTAATTTTTCTTCCAATGCTCTATGTCTGCATTGGTTTGGCCATCATTGATAATGTTGTCTTCGAACAAACTAACACACCAGTTTAGTTCATTGTTTTGCCTTTGATTAATGTTGTCAATCGGTAACATGATTTAAGAAGCTTAGGAGATGAGTTACGGATACTGTTAAGGATAAAAAAGGTATGCAAATATCATCTTAAGGTCAAAGTTCCAAACCTTGTCTCGATCTATGTATCCTGTGATTTTTATTTCACATATTCGATAAAATCAATGTTGACTTGTATTTATTGTCTACCAAATTTATTTATTTACTTCAAATTTGTATCGTTTAATAGTTGCTCATGTATGCAGTATATAGCACTCAACAAATAGTTGTATGAAAAGTGAAAGGGTGATCATTTCTAAGTTTAAAGAGTTTTACAAGAATCTATTTAGTACCTCTTTGTCCAAGGTGTATTTCTAAACTAATGGATGATAATATGAATGAAACATTCACTATTCTCATATATACTTGATTTTGATTCCTTGTTATATTATCTATTTTTACAAAAAAATAAAATTGTTTTAAGGAAATTACACTTTCGAATATAATAACAAAGGTAACCAGAATAAGTAATCATGTTGTTTCATTGAAAATCTTTTGTTCAGAATAATTTCAATTTAGAACAACTCATGTTGAAAGCAACCTTATTCAAAGCAGCTCTTACTCAAATTAAAACAGGCAATATTCAAAACAGATCCTTTTTAGAACAATCCATGTTTAGAATAACCTTCATTTAGAACAACCTCTATCAAAACTAGCAATCTCATGGAAGACACCTTTATTAAACAACACCTTTATGGAAAAATCCCTTTATATAGAAATACTTTCATGAAAATCACCTCATTGAGAATTATTCTACAAAAGATGCTAACTAAATACTACTTCACTAAAATAGAATAAATGGAAACAACCCCAGAATATGACAGGGCTCTTAAGTTAATTTCATTATTGAGATGTTCTAAAGAGCTTGGTTTGATAGATCAGATATGGAGATAGTTAAAGGTCTTAACCTTTCCTTAAAATATGAGATTTTTTTATTTTCCTCTAAAACAAATGATAGATTCTTTTACTATTCACTATTACCTAGAACAGTCTAATCTTCCATCAAGCAAAACATAAATACTTAGTAATTTTTTTTAAAGCATAATTAATGCTTAGTAACTGACAATCTATGTGATACCCTATTAAATACCTACGTTTTATTAAATACTATATTGGAGCCTATAAATAGGTTCACCATAACTCATTTGGGATTTTGGACATTTTAGCATAACTTTTATTTCTATAATTCTCTCCTTTTTGGTTCTTTCCTTAACCTTATTCTTAATCATACTCAACCTGGCTCCACCATCTTTCTATTTCCTTCTCTTTATTTATCACCACACATTATTGGGCTTAGTTTTTCATTTGTCCATCTTCCAGCATATTTTGTTCACTTATTTGTAATGCTTCCTCTATCTAACAAAGAACCTTTTGTAAATGTCACAAAAGGGGAGATAAAATAGGCTATTTTTTAGTTGAGAGCTTTTCAGGTGCCACAGCCTAATAGGTTTAATGGTGCATTTTTTCAAAAAATTGCGAATTAATTAGAGATACTATAATCAATGTAGTAAGGAGCTTTTTTTCAAAAAATTTTAAGGAGCTAAACAAGACAAATATTATTGATGCCTAAAGTGAAGAGTCAAAGTGCTCATTTTAAACTAGACTCAGCAATTCATGTATTCATGGTATGATCATAAGTTTGGTTATGTCATTATTGTGTTTAAGGTATTTTATAGTTCATAAATTTTGATACATTCATAATTCCTATTATATAGATTTTGAGGCATTCTTGTATTATTTTTCGTGTTTCGTTATATTTTGGGTTATGACATATTTTTTGTCATATTTTAGTTATTTTTCAATATCTTTTTATGTCGTGTCTAATATAATCAAATCTAATTCAAATTTATAACCTTGTGTAACTTTGCAACAAAATCATATCCAAAATTTTGGTTAACAGCATCAAGCCTATTATGGGGACTTTCATCCTTTAAAACTCAAAATCAGGCAATTTTCTTTAACATAATTCAAATTCAAAATCATAACCTTTTACCTAATAAAGCTTTTGATTTTCTAAAGCTTAAGAATATAGGTAAGAAGCTTCAAGTGAGATCACATAGATATGAACAAAACACATGATATGATAAAATAAGGTTTATTAAAAAGATGAATGATTTGTGTAAAGGGTTTATTTGATAAAGTGAGGAAACTTTTCAAACCAATAAAATAAGATGCTGTACAGAGGTGGTGAAGAGGAAGATTAGAGCATACCTTAGAGAATAAGTGCAAGGACAGGTGGTGTTGATAAAGACTATCAGTGGTTGAGGATAGGAAAGATTATAGTGGTTGTAGAAATTGTGAAAAAAGTTCCAAAGAACTCCAAATGGCCAAAAGTTTGTTGGAACTACCAAAAGTTCTTAAATGAAGCCATCTATCCTATATTTATAGCCTCTCTAACAAATTTACCAATAAGTTACCAAGAAACCACTCGTGTGAAAATAGCATCAATCATGTGTAATGGAAAAAAGAGGGGGAAGTTACAAAAATAGTTGGTGGAATAGGAATTACTATGAAGGTTATATGTTTAAGTCAAAGATATTGAATAATGGTTATATGAAAAGAGAGTTAAAAGTGCACTACCTATTCAATAGGAAAACCAAGTTGTATTCTAAGAAAAAGTTAAAAAGAATACTTCTTAATTGTCTTTATATCTGAGCCTCCAAAACATACTCTCCAGGACATCTAAATGTAGAGGAAACTCAAGAATAATCTTGTCAACCTTCAAAGGTTAGCTTTACAATGTTCATGCAGTTTTGGATTTTCCTAGTTATATTGCAAATCACTTTGTACATAAGCTACTAGAGAATATTAAAGCACATGAGTGTTAAATGAATGGAAAGGTATAGGATTGTAGCTTTGAAATAGTGAAGCACTAATGAATTAAAGTGCTAAACATAGTTGCTAAGGAGTGTTGTGCTATGGAATGTTGCCATTATGCAATATTTAGTTAAGAAGAGTTGTTACCATGGAGCCTTGTGTCAGGTGCATTATAGCTAGCCATTGTTACTGCCAAGAAGCATCGTGCCTAGTACGCTATTGTCAAGGAGCGCTATTGCCATGGAAGGCTTGTCATAGTGTAATAACTACTAACAGAAACTATTTAAAAGAATAAACAATACTTTTCCCATGCCTAATCTGGCATCATGAGTGAGAAAATATTAAAAACTTATTATTGCCAAGCAAAAAGACTAGTTTAGTATGGTTAGGGGAGATTGTTGAACATAAAGTCAATAAAGAGCAAATTACTTTGGATATTTGGGCTAAGAAAATTATGGATATGAAATTTGCCAATCCTGTAGACAAGGAATTTCCACTGGTTTCTGTAGCTTTCACTTGTTGGCTTGTATAGTGCTGTGTTAAAAGTAGTACAAATATAGTGGCTGTCATTCAGAAGGTTAAGGGTGTTATGGTAGAATTCATAGCTACAAATGTGATGGGGAGTAATTAAAATAGTATGAAGGATATGCTAAGATAGCATAAACCAAATGAAAGTTATGTTATGTCAGCACTTGAGCATTTGGTTCAATGATTGGTACATGTTCCTTCTACTTGAAGGATAAAGTTTGAATCCCTCATTCTTCTAAAGTTGGCCAAACAAAAAGGTTGTGTAATGTCATGGCAAATTGTGATAGGGCTTACGATGATGATACAAAAAGTACAGCGACTAGAATTTTTGCTTGAAACTATCAATTGGAGGAAAAGGTGGAAAATTCTAGTCAATCCAAGTATTAAAGCTGAGGCTTGGGCACTTAGCTTGGTGGTATGTTGGCCAGAAAGAAGGGGTAAAGAAAAGTGGTATTCGAGAATGACCTTGAAATTCTACTTAAGGCTTAATGCTTCATGTTTTATTACTAATTTGATCCAAAATATGAATCAACTGAAAATATTTTCTAAAGAAATTGATGTTGATACTTTAGGATTCTACCGATATGCTCTTCACTACCTCATGCAATGGACAGTATTGTAGATTTCACTTTGCTTTAATTCATCAGCAACACTTACCTGCTAACAAGGCATGCATATTATTAATCATGCAGGTGGCTTGTTATTGTATCATAGAACATCCAACAAAAGAATGAGTATGACAGAAGTTGAAACCAAGCTCACAATGCAAGGATCGAGAAACAATTTCTAAGTGCTAAGAGATGGATTTAATATGAATCTAGAGAGTTTTCATTTTGCATCTTTTTATTTTTCCTCCCAATTCTTTATGTTCCTACTTTCCTAAATTATGAGGTAACATGTGTTTCCTACTTGGAATAGTGTGCAAAAGAATGCTTTTGTGGTTCATCACATTATAAAACATATTTTTCTTGTATGATTTTGCTTTATTAATTTAGAGACCAATATACATTTCTACCCTTTTTAAGGTAATTACAATATTATATTTTTAATTATGAATAGAACTCTGAGTTCAAGCATATTCGGCTATCATTCTTGTTAGAACATTTTCAAAATAACATCAAAGGTTATGTCTTCAAAAGTTGTTTCTCTTAATTATAAAAAGTGGTGCTTTTTGGTTATTTACCAAGTGGTGTGACTATCCAAATGGACATGTATTTGGAAAAGTTATGTCTGCATGAAGAGACATTTATTTGCCTATAAATAGAACCATTCTCGTTAGGAAGACATAGATAGAAAATTACAAATACAATTTTGGTAGTTTTGTCACACACAGCATAGTGCATAGTAGATTGATGTCGTCAATGCAAAATGCCATCAATCATAAGGCTTTATTATATCTTCAAGGTTTATATGCCGATAACACTTTTGCATACGTAATTAATGTTGGGGGTGAATAAAACCTTAGAGTGGTATTGCTACACACCCTGAAGCCTTCATCAATTTTTCGTGTTTTTTTATTCCTCACGTACTAACAATTTTAAAGTTTTATTTGTGTAATTTTATAAGAAATCTGATTGAAGTTGAAGGCAGTGGATGGGGATACAATAAAAGGTGCAAGCCCCAACACTTAATAAACCATTGCCTAAGATAAGCATGTTAAGATATAAATATTTGGGATGACATGGCAAGAGAAAAAAAATGGGCATGGCTAGGGTCATATTTTACAGCCAAAGAGAATCTCCCGCCAGTGTACCCACATGGCCATATTTTTGCATTTTGACTAGAAACAACAACATTGCTTTAACAATATTTGTGTTAGGCTTGAGCCTTAGATTTTTTATTAGCATAAAATGCTGCCCAACAATGAATTTGAAGGAATTTGGCTTCGATGTGTCAGTGCAAACGATACGTGTAAAAGGCATGTTATAGAGCGCCAGGCACGTATTTTTCCTTTTATATATTTAATTAAATTTGTAATACAAATAAAGTAAAG
>JBBYHO010414496.1:0-26210 GCA_038382025.1 Adansonia gregorii
TCCTTAAAATCAAAGTTCAGCTATCAAATGGGACAAACTTGGATTCTAGCAATAATCTCTATTCTTTTGGTAATGGGCATTGTAAACACTTTCTCCTTATAAGTATATAGGGTTTTGATGCTTTGATTTAGGAAGAGGTGTTTTTCAATACACCATAATCCTTAGAATCAAAGTTCGAATATCAAATAGGGTAAACTTGGATTCTCATAATGATATCCACTCTTTTGGGGATTTAGTGCTACAAACACATTTTCCTTATTGAGATACATGATTTTGAATCTTTGTTTTTGAAGTAAAAGCTTCTCTTTCCACCATTTTCCTTAGAATCAAAGTTCATCCATCGAGTGGGACAAACATGGATTATCATAATAATTTCCATTCTTTTAGTGTTGGGCATAATAAACGCATTCTCCTTATTAGGATACACAGTCTTGATAAGCTTTTCATTCCACTATTTTCCTTAAAATGAAAGTTCAAGTGTCAAGTAGGACAAACTTGGATTCAACTAATAATCTCCATTCTTTTAGTGAATGGGAATTACAAACACTTTCTTCGTATAGGGATACAAGGTTTGATGCTTTAATTTAGGAAAAAGCATTTTTGTTATACTATTTTCCTTTGAATCAAAGTTCAACTATCAAATGGGACAAACTATGATTATCATAATAGTCTCCATTCATTTTGTAACTGGGGCACTATAAACATATTCTCCTTATTAGGATACATGGTTCTGATGCTTTGATTTAGCAAGAGAAGCTTTTCATTCCACCATTTTTCTTAAAATCAAAGTTCATCCTTTAAATGGGACAAACTTGGATTATCATAATAGTCTTCATTCATTTGGGGATTAGCCACTATAAACATATTCTCCTTATTAGGATACATGATTTTGATGCTTTGATTTGGCAAAATTCATCCCTCAAATGGGATAAGCTTGGATTCTCCTAATAATCTCCATTTTTTTAGTGATTAGGAACTATAAACACATTTTCCTCATAGGGATACACCGTTTTGATGCTTTGATTTGGTAAGAGAAGCTTTTCATTGGCCATTTTCCCTGTAATAAAAGTTTAGCAGTCAAATGGCATAAATTTGGATTCTCGTAATAATCTTTGTTCTTTTGGTGATAGGGCACTTTAAACACATTTTTCTCATTAGGATACATTGTTCTAATGCTTTCATTTGGCATAGCTCCTTAGAATCAAAGTTCATCCCTTAAATAGGACAAACATGGATTATCATACTAGTCTCTATTCATTTAGGGATTGAATACTATAAACACATTCTCTTCATTAGGATACACGGCTCTAATACTTTGATTTGGCAAGATTCATCCCTTAAATTGGACAAACTTGATTCTTATAATAATCTCTTTTTTTTGGTGATTAAGAACATAAACATATTCTCCTCATTGGAATACATGTTTTGATGCTTTGATTTGGTAGGAAAAGCTTTTCATTTGACCATTTTCCCTAGAATCAAAGTTCAACTATCAAATGGGACAAATTTGGATTCTCATATTAATCTTGTTCTTTTGGTGATTAGGCACTATTTAACAAGAGAAGCTTTTCATTCCACTATTTTCCTTAGAATCAAAGTTTAGTTGTCAAATGGGACAAACTTAGATTCTCATAAGAGTATCCATTCTTTTCATGATTAGGCACTATAAACACATTCTCCTTATTAGGATACAAGTTTTGATCCTTTGATTTGGTAGGAGAAGCTTTTCATTCCACCATTTTCCTCAGAATCAAAGTTTGACTATTAAACAGGATAAACTTGATATTCTTTTGGTGAATATGCATTACAAACACTTTTATCTCATAAGGATACAATGTTTTGATGCTTTGATTTGGTAAGAGGTGCTTTTGGTTACATCATTTGCTTTAGAATCAAAGTTCACCTATCAAAGAGGATATACTTGGATTTTTGTAATGATCTCTATACTTTTAGAGATTAGGCACTATAAACATATTCTCCTCATTAGGTTGCATGCCTTTAATGTTTTGGTTTTGTAGGAAAAGCTTTTTTTCACCATTTTCCTTAGAATCAAAGTTTGTCCCTCAAATGGGACAAATTTGGATTCTCATAATAATCTCCATTTTTTGGTGATTGGGCACTATAAACCCATTCTCCTCATTGGGATACACGGTTTTGATGCTTTGGTTTTGCAAGAAAAGCTTTTCTTTCCACCAGTTTTCATAGACACAAAGTTCATCTACCAAATGTGACAAACATGGATTATCATAATACTCTCCATAATAATGGATTATCGTGATACCCGTTCTCCTCAAATTGGACAAACATGAATTCTCATAATAATCTCTACTCTTTGGCTTATTGGGCACTATAAAAACATTCTCCTTACAAGGATACGCTGTTTTGATGCTTTAATTTGGCAAGAGAAAGGTTTCATTCTATAAGTTTCCTTAGAATGAAAATTCAAGTGTCAAATAGGACAAATTAGGATTCTTTTAAGAATCTTTATTCTTTTGATGATTGGGAACTATAAACACTTTTCCTGATAGGGATACACGATTTTTGATGCATTGATTTTGTAAGAAAAGCTTTTCATTCCACCATTTTTTTTAGTATCAAAGTTTGACCATCAAATGGGATAAACTGGGATTCTCGTAATGATATTCATTCTTTTAAGGATTGGGCATTATAAACACATTTTCCTTGTTGGAATACGTAGTTTTGATGCTTTGGTCTTGAAAGAAAAGCTTTTCTTTCCACCTTTTTCCTTAGAATCAAAGTTTATATGTCAAATTAGGTAAACTTTGATTCTTCCAAAAATCTCCATTATGTTGGTAATTGGGCACTATAAACATATTCTCCTCGTTTTGATACACGGTTTTGATGCTTCAATTTTATAGGGGAAGCTTTTTATTCCACCATCCTTAGAATCAAAGTTCGGCTATCAAATAGGATAAACTTAGATTCTAGTAATAATCCCCATTCTTTTGGTAAATGAGCATTATTAACACTTTTCCTTATAGGGATAAAAAGTTTTGATGCTTTGATTTAGGAGGAGGTGTTTTTTTTGTTACACCATTATCCTCGTTTGAATCTTTATTCTTTTGGTGATTGGGCACTATAAACATATTTTCCTTATTAGGATACATGGTATTGATGCTTTGATTTAGCAAGAAAAGCTTTTCATTCCACCATTTTTCTTAGATCAAAGTTTGGTTATCCAATGGGATAAGCTTGGATTCTTGTAATTATATCCATTCTTTTAAGGATTTGGCACTATAAACACATTCTTCTTGATGGGATACATAGTTTCGATGCTTTGGTTTTCAAAGAAAAGTTTTTCTTTCCACCATTTTCCTTAGAATTAATAGTTTATATGTCAAATATGACCTTGGATTCTTATAAAAATCTCCATTATTTTGGTGATTAAGCACTACAAACATATTCTCCTAGTTCGGATACATGATGTTGACGCTTTAATTTAGCAAGAGAAGCTTTTCATTCCACCATTTTCCTTAAAATCGAAGTCCAATTATCAAATGGACCAAACTTGGATTCTACTAATAATCCTCATTCTTTTACTGAATGGGCATTATAAACCCTTTCTCCTCATAGGGATGCAAGGTTTTGATACTTTGATTTGACAGGAGGTGTTTTTTGTTATAATATTTTCTTTAGAATCAAAGTCCATATGTCAAATGGGACAAACTTGGATTCTTGTAATAATGGAGAATTGGGACTATAAACACGTTCTCATCATTAGATTGCATGGCTTTGATGCTTTCGTTTTGTAGGAGAAGCTTTTTTTTCATAATTTTTCTTAGAATCAAAGTTGGTCCCTCCAATGGGTCAAACTTGGATTCTTGTAATAATCTCCCTTCTTTTTTGTAATTGGGCACTATAAACCTTTTTTTCTCATTGGGATACAGGATTTTGATGCTTTGGTTTTGCAAGAAAAGCATTTCTTTGCACCATTTTCCATAGAATCAAAGTTCATTTATCAAATGTGATAAACATGGATTATCTAATAGTCACCATTCATTTGGTGATTGGGCACTATAAAAACATTCTCCTTATAGGGATACATGACTTCGATGCTTTGATTTGGCAAGAGAAATTTTTTATTCTTTTCTTTAGAATCAAAGTTTAGCTCTCAAATTGGACAAACATGGATTGTCATGATAATCTCTGTTCCTTTGGTTATAGGAAACTATAAAAACATTCTTCCCATAGGGATACACTACTTTGATGCTTTGATTTGGCAAAAGAAGCTTTTCATTCCACCATTTTCCTTATAATCAAAGTTCAGTCGTCAAATAGGACAAATTTGGATTCTCATAATAATCTTTATTCATTTGGTGATTAGGCACTATAAACACATTCTCCTCGTTGGGATACATGGTTTTGATGCTTTGATTTGGCAAAAAAAGCTTTTCATTCCACCATTTTTCTTAGAATCGAAGTTCTACCGTCAAATATGATAAATGTGAATTCTCATAATAATCTCCATTATTTTGGTCATCGGGCACTATAAACACATTCTCCTTATTGGGATACATGGTTTTGATGCTTTAATTTGGCAAAAAAAGCTTTCCATTCCGTAATTTTCCTTAGATTCAAAGTTTAGTGGTCAAAAGGGATAAACTTGGATTTCAGCTTTAATGTCTGTTCATTTAGGGATTGGGCACTATAATCATAGTATCCTCATTGGAATACATGGTCTTGATGCTTTGATTTTGCAAGAGAAGCTTTTCATTCCATAATTTTCTTTAGAATCAAAGTTCAACTGTCAAATGGGACAAACTTGGATTCTTGTAATGCTATCCATTATTTTAGGGATTGGGTGCTATAAACATATATTGCTCATTGAGGTACATGATTTTAAAGCTTTGCTTTTGAAAGAAAAGCTTTTTTTCCATAATTTTCCTTAGAATGAAAGTTCGACCTTAAAATAGGACAAACTTGGATTCTCATAATAATCCCTATTTTTTTGGTTGGGCACTATAAACACATTCTCCTCATTGAGATACACAGTTTGCAAACTTTGCTTTGCAAGAAAAGCTTTTCTTTCCACCATTTTTCCTAGAATCAAAGTTCATTTGTTAAGTGGGACATACATGGATTATCGTAATAATTTCCATTCTTTTTGTGATTGTGCACTATTTACTCATTCTTCTTATTGGGATACACGATTTTAATGCTTTGGTTTTGAAAGAAAACTTTTTTTCACCATTTTCCTTGAAATTAGTCTCTATTCATTTGGTGATTGGGCACTATAAGCATATTCTCCTCACTGAGATACATGGTTTTGATGCTTTGATTTGGAAAGAGAAGCTTTTTATTCCACCATTTTCCTTAGAATTGAAGTTTAGCTGTCAAATAGACAAACGTGGATTCCTGTAATGATTATCATGCTTTTGGAGATTGGGTGCTATAAACACATTGTCCTTATTGGGATACACAGTTTTGATGCCTTGGATTTTTAAGAAAAGCTTTTCTTTCCATAATTTTCTATAGAATCAAAGTTCATCTGTCCAATTTGATAAACTTGGATTCTCATATTAATCTCTTTTCTTTTTGTCATTGAGCACTATAAACACATTATCCTTATTGTTATACACGATTTTAATGCTTTGCTTTTACAAAAAAAAAAAAAAGCTTTTCTTTCCACCATTTTCTTGATAATCAAAGTTCATCTATCAAATAGGCCAAACTTGGATTTTCATAATAATCTCCATTCTTTTTGTGATCAGGTATCGTAAACAAATTCTCCTTATTACGATACACGGTTTTGATGCTTTACGTTCCACAATTTCCTTTGAGTCAAAGTTTGTTCATCAAGTGTGACAAACATGGATCATGGTAATAATCTCTATTCATTTGGTTATTGGGCGCAATAAACACATTTTTCTCATTGGGAGACATAGTCTTGACGTTTTGATTTGCCAAGAAAAGGTTTTCATTCCACTATTTTTCTTAGAATCAAAGTTCAACTGTTGGATGGGACAAACTTGGATTCTAGTAATAATCTCCATTCTTTTGGTGAATGGACATTATAAACACTTTCACCTCATAAGGACATAAGGTTTTGATGCTTTGACTTGGCAGGAGGTGTTTTTCGTTACACCATTTTCTTTAGAATCAAAGTTCACCCGTTAAATGGGACAAACTTGGATTATTGTAATAATCTTCATTCTTTTGGAGATTAGGCACTATAAACACGCTATTATCATTAGGTGCATAGTTTTCATGCTTTGGTTTTGTAGATTAAGCTTTTTTTTTCTCATTATTTCATTAGAATCAAAGTGCATCCCTTAAATGGGACAAACCTAGATTCTCATTATAAGCTCCATTCTTTTGGTGATTGGGCACTATAGACCTATTCTCTTCATTGGGATACACGGTTTTGATGCTTTGGCTTTGTAAGAAAAGCTTTTCTTTCCACCATTTTCCTTAAAATTAAAGTTCATCCCTCAGATAGTACATACATAGACTATTATAATAGTCTCCATTCATTTGGTGATTGGGGACTATAACACATTCTTCTCATTGGGATTTACTGTTCTGGTGCTTTGATTTGGCGAGAGAAGCTTTTAATTCCACCATTTTCCATAGAATCAAAATTTATCCTTCAAATTGGAAAAACTAGGATAATCATAATAGTCTCCATTCATTTGGGTATTGGGCACCGTAAACACATTCTCCTCATTGGGATACACTATTTTGATGTTTTGATTTGGAAAGAAAAGCTTTTCATTTTCACATTTTCCTTAGAATCAAAGTTTGTCACTCAAATGGCATAAACTTGGATTCCCGTAATATCTTTATTCCATTAGTGATTAGGAACTATAAACATATACTCCCTATTGGGATACAAGGTTTTGATGCTTTGATTTGGTAGGAGAAGCTTTTTATTTGACCATTTTTCTTAGAATCAAGGTGCAGCTGCCAAATGGGACAAAATTGGATTCTAGTAATAATCTCCATTCTTTTGGTGATTGAGCACTATAAACACATTTTCCTCATCCGAATATATGGTTTTAGAGCTTTGATTTGACAAGATAAGCTTTTTATTCTACCATTTTCCTTAAAATCAAAATTCGATTGCCAAATGTGATAAACTTAGGTTCTTATAACAATATCCATTTTTTTGGAGATTAGGCACTATAACACATTCTCCTCATTAGGGAACGATTGTGATGCTTTAATTTGGAAAGAAAAGCTTTTCATTCAACCACTTCCCTTAGAATCAAAGTTTATCCCTTAAATAGGATAAACTTGGATATTCTTTCGATGAATGGGCATTATAATCACTTTCATCTCATAAGGACATAAGGTTTTAATGCTTTGATTTGGCAAGGGCTGTTTTGCATTACACCATTCCTTTACAATCAAAGTTCACCCATCAAATGGGACAAACTTGGATTCTTGACTTGGATAATCATAATTGTCTCCATTCATTTGGGTATTGGGCACCGTAAACACATTCTCCTCATTGGGGTACACTATTTTGATGTTTTGATTTGAAAAGAAAAGCTTTTCATTTTAACATTTTCCTTAGAATCAAAGTTTGTCACTCAAATGGCATAAACTTGGATTCTCGTAATATCTTTATTCCATTAGTGATTAGGAACTATAAACGTATATTCCCTATTGGGATACAAGGTTTTGATGCTTTGATTTGGTAGGAGAAGCTTTTTATTTGACCATTTTTCTTAGAATCAAGGTGCAGCTGCCAAATGGGACAAAATTGGATTCTAGTAATAATCTCCATTCTTTTGGTGATTGAGCACTATAAACACATTTTCCTCATCCGAATATATGGTTTTAGAGCTTTGATTTGACAAGATAAGCTTTTTAGAATTTGACAAGATAAGCTTTTTATTCTACCATTTTCCTTAAAATCAAAATTCGATTGGCAAATGTGATAAACTTGGGTTCTCATAATAATATCCATTTTTTTGGAGATTAGGCACTATAACACATTCTCCTCATTAGGAAACGATTGTAATGCTTTGATTTGGAAAGAAAAGCTTTTCATTTAACCATTTCTCTTAGAATCAAAGTTTATCCCTTAAATAGGATAAACTTGGATATTCTTTCGGTGAATGGGCATTATAAACACTTTTATCTCATAAGGACATAAGGTTTCAATGCTTTGATTTGGCAAGGGGTGTTTTTCATTACACCATTTCCTTTACAATCAAAGTTCACTCATCAAATGGGACAAACTTGGATTCTTGTAATAATCTCCATTCATTTTTGTTCTTTTGAATGGGCACTATAAACACATTCTTCTCATTAGGTTGCATGGCTTTGATGCTTTGGTTTTTCAAGAAAAGGTTTTTTCACCATTTTCCTTAGAATCAAAGTTCTTCCCTCAATTGGGACAAAATTGAATTCTTGTAATAATCCCCATTCTTCTATTGATTGGCCACTATAAATACATTCTCCTCCTTGGGATACATGGTTTTAATGCTTTGATTTTGTAAGAGAAGCTTTTCATTCCACCATTTTTCTTATAATCGAAGTTCGTCCCTCAAATGGGTTAAACAAGGATTATCATAATAGTCTCCATTTATTTGGTGATTGGGCACTACAAAGACATTCTCTTCACTGGGATACACAGTTTTGATGTTTTTGTTTAGAAAAAGAAGCTTTACATTCCACCATTTTACTTAGAATCAAATATTGTTCCTTAAATAGGACAAACTTGGATTCTCATAATAATGTCCATTTATTTGGTGATTGGGCACTATAAACATATTCTCCTTATTAGGATACATGGTTTGGATGCTTTGATTTTGCAAGAAAAGATTTTTTTCCCACCATTTTCCTTACAATCGAAGTTCAGTTGTCAATTTGGGCAAACTTGGATATTCATTTGGTGAATGGGCATTATAAAAACTTTCATCTTATAAGGATATCAGGTTTTGATGCTTTGATTTAGGAGGAGGTCTTTTTCATTACACTATTTTTTTAGAATCAAAGCTCACCCATCAAATGGGACAAACTTAGATTCTTGTAATAATCTCCATTCTTTTGGAGACTGGGCACTATAAACATGTTCTCCTTATTAGGTTGCATGGCTTTGATGCTTTGGTTTTACAGGAAAAGCTTTTTTTCTCACTATTTTCATTAAAATCAAAATTCATCACTCAAATGGGATAAACCTAGATTCTACCAATAATATCCATTCTTTCAGGGATTAAACACTATAATCACATTCTTCTTAGTAGGATACATGGTCTTGATGCTTTGGTTTTCAAAGAACTACTTTTCTTCCCACCATTTTGTTTAGTATAAAAATTTTTTCGTCAAATAGGACTTGGGTTATCATAAAAGTCAAAACTCATTTGGTGATTGGGCCCTACAAAGACATCCTCCTTATTGGGATACATAGTTTTGATGCTTGGATTTAGCAAAAGAAGCTTTTCATTCCATAATTTTTATTCAAATCAAAGTCCGACTATCAAATTAGAGAAACTTTGATTCTCTTAATGATATCCATTTCTTTTAGGATTGGGTACTATAAACATAATCTCCTTATTGTGATATATGGTTTTGATGTTTTGGTTTTCCAAGAAAAGCTTTTTTCTCCATAATTTTCTTTAGAAGGAAAGTTTAAATGTCAAATGGGACAAACTTGGATTCTTATAATAATCATCATTCTTTTTGTGATTGGGCACTATAAACATATCCTCCTCATTAGGATACACGATCTTGATACTTTGCTTTTGCATGTAAAGTTTTTATTTCCATAATTTTCTTTAAAATCAAAGTTTGTATGTTAAGTAGGACAAACATGGATTATCATAATAATCTTCATTCATTTGATGATTGGGCACTGTAAACACATTCTCCTTATTGGAATACATAGCCTTGATGCTTTGATTTGGCAAGAAAAGCATTTCATTCCACTATTTTACCTAAAATCAAAGTTCGACTGTCAAATGGGATAAACTTGGATTCTAGTAATGTTCCCCATTCTTTTGGTGAATGCACATTATAAACACTTTCTCCTTATAGGGATATTGGGTTTTGATACTTTGATTTGGGAAGAGGTGTTTTTTGCTACACAATTTTCTTTAGAATTAAAGTTCATCCATCAAATGGAAATACTAATAATCTTCATTCTTTTGGAGATTGGGTAGTATAAACACATATTCCTTATTAGGTTGCACGGCTTTGATGCTTTAGTTTTACAAGAATAGCTTTTTTTCACTATTTTCATTTTCATCAAAGTTCATCCCTCAAATGGGACAAGCCTGAATTATTATAAAAATCTCTATTCTTTTGGTGATTGGGCATTATAAACCAATTCTCTTTATTGGGATGCATGGTTTTGATGCTTTTGTTTTGCAAGAAAAGCGTTTCTTTTCACCGTTTTTCATATAATGAAAGTTCATTTGTTAAATGGGACAACCATGGATTATTGTAATAATCTCCATTCGTTAGGTGATTGGGCACTATAAACACATTTTGCTCATTAGGATACATAGTCTTGATGCTTTCATTTGGGAAGAGAAGCTTTTCATTACACCATTTTACTTAGAATTGAAGTTTAGTTGTGAAATGAGGTAAACTTTGTTATTCCTTTGGTGAATGGGTATTATAAACATTTTCATCTCATAAGGATACAAGTTTTTGATGCTTTAATTTGGCAAGAGGTTTTTTTCATTACACCATTTTCTTGGGAATTAAAGTTCATTTGTCAAATGGGAGGTACTTGGATTCTTGTAATAATTTCCATTCTTTTGGAGATTGGGCACTATAAACACATTACCCTTATTAGGTTGCATGATTTTGAAGCTTTGGTTCTACAAGAAAAGCCGTTTTTCACCATTTTCCTTAAAATCAAAACTTGTCCCTTAAATAGGACAAACTTGGATTCTTATAATAATCTCCATTCTTTTGGTAATTGGCCACTACAAACTCATTCTCCCTATTAGGATCCATGGCTTTCAAGCTTTGGTTTTGAAAGAAAAGCTTTTTTCCTACCATTTTCCTTAGAATCAATGGATACATGATTTTTAATCTTTAGTTTTGAAAGAAAAGCTTTTCTTTCCACCATTTTTCTTAAAATCAAAGTTCGTCCCTTAAATGGGACAAACTTAGATTATCATAATAGCCTCTTTTCATTTGATGATTGGGCACTATACACGAATTCTCATTATTGAGATAAATGGTTCTGATGCTTTCATTTGGCAAATGAAGCTTTTCATTCCAATATTTTCCTTGTAATCAAAGTTCATCCCTTAAATTGGACAAACTTAGATTCTTGTAATAATCTTAATTCTTTTGCTAATTAGGCACTATAAACACATTCTCCTTATTAGGATACATGGTTTTGATGATGTGATTTGGAATAAAAAGCTTTTCATTCTACCATTTTCCTTAGAATCAAAGTTCATACCTCAAATGGGATAAACTTGGATTTTCATAATAATCTCCATTCTTTCGGTGATTGGGCACTATAGATGCATTCGCTTCATAGGGACACATGGTTTTGATGCTTTAGTTTGGTAAAAGAAGCTTTTCATCCCACCATTTTCCTTAAAATCATTGTTCGGCTATCACATGGGGCAAACTTAGATATTTTTTTAGTGAATGGGCATTGCAAACACTTTCACCTCATAAGGATGCAAGGTTTTGATGCTTTGATTTGGCAAAAGGTTGTTTTCATTACAATATTTGCTTTAGAATCAAAGTTCACCCTTCAAGTGGGACAAAGTTGGATTCTTGTAATAATCTTTAATTTTTTTTTAGATTGGGCAGTATAAACACATTCTCCTCATTAGGTTGCATGGCTTTTATGCTTTAGTTTTGCAAGAATAGCTTTTTTTCTCACTATTTTCAATCTAATTAAAGTTTGCCCCTCAAAATGGATAATCCTAGATTCTTATAATAATCTCTATTCTTTTGGTGATTGGGAACTATAAACCCATTCTCCTCATTGGGATACATAATTTTGATGCTTTGGTTTTACAAGAAAAGCTTTTCTTTTCACCATTTTCCATAAAATCAAAGTTCATCTATCAAATAGGACAAACATGGATTATCATAATAATCTCCATTTGTTTGGAGATTGAGCGCTATAAACGCATTCTGTTCATTGGGATAAACAGTCTTGAAGCTTTCATTTGGCAAGAGAAGCTTTTTATTACACCATTTTCCTTAGAATCTAAGTTCAACTATCAAATAGGGTAAACTTGAATATTTTTTTGGTGAATGGGCATTATAAACATTTTCATCTCATAAGGATGCAAGGTTTTAATGCTTTAATGTGGCAAGAGGTGTTTTTCATTACACCATTTTGTTAGAAATAAAGTCGTCCATCAAATGGGAGATACTTCGATTCTTGTAATAATCACCATTGTTTTGAAAATAGGCACTGTAAACAGGTTCTCCTCATTAGGTTGCATGGTTTTGATGCTTTGGTTTTGCAAAAAATGCTTTTTTTCACCATTTTCCTTAGAATCAAAGTTCATCCCTCAAATGGTACAAACTTGGATTCTCATCATAAGCTCTATTCTTTTAGTGATTGGCTACTATAAACTCATTCTCCTTATTGGGATACATGCTTTTAAGCTTTGGTTTTGAAAGAAAAATTTTTCTTTCCAACATTTTCCTTAGAATCAAAGTTTGTCCCTCAAATAAGACAAACTTAGATTATGTTAATAGTCTTCTTTTATTTAGTGATTGGGCACCATAAACAAATTCTCCTCATTAAGATACATGATTGTGATGCTTTCATTTGGTAAGAGAAAGGTTTTCATTCCACCATTTTCCTTATAATCAAAGCTCATCCCTCAAATAGGACAGACTTGTATTCTCATAATAATCTTCATTCTTTTACTGATTAGGCACTATAAACATATTCTCCTTACTGGAATACATGGTTTTGATGCTTTGATTTGGCAGGAAAAGCTTTTCCTTACACCATTTACCTTAGAATCAAAGTGGGATAAACTTGGACTTTTTTTGGTGAATGGGCATTATAAACACTTTCACCTCACAAGGATACAAGGTTTTGATGCTTTGATTTGGCAAGAGGTGTTTTCGTTACACCCTTTCTTTAACAATCAAAGTTCACCCATCAAGTAGGACAAACTTGGATTCTTGTAATAATGTCCATTCTTTTGGAGATTGGGCACTACAAATAAGTTCTCCTCTTAGGTTGCATGGCTTTCATGCTTCAGTTTTGTAGGAAAAGCTTTTTTTTTGTTAGAATCAAAGTTCATCCCTCAAATGGGACAAACCTAGATTCTTATAATAATCTTTATTTTTTTAAAGATTGGTCACTATAAACCCATTCTCCTCATTGGGATACATGATATTAATGCTTTGGTTTTGCAAGAAAGGCTTTTCTTACAACCATGTTCCATAGAGCCAAAGTTCATTTATGAAATAAGACAAATATGGATTATTGTAATAATGTCTGTTCATTTGGTGATTAGGCACTATAAACATATTATCCTCATATGGATACACAGTTTTGATGGTTGGATTTGGTAGGAGAAGCTTTTCATTCCACCATTTTCCTTAGAATCAAAGTTTAGCTATCAAATGGGATAAACTTGGATTCTTGTAATGATATCCATTTTCTTGGGGATTGGGTGTTATAAACACCTTCTCGTCATTGGAATACCTAGTTTTGATGCCTTAGTTTTAGAAGAAAAGCTATTTTTTTGTAATTTCCATAAAATTAATATTTATCTATCAAATAGGAAAAACTTGGATTCCTATAATAATCTCCATTCTTTTTGTAATTGGGCACTATAAACATATTCTCCTTATTAGGTTACATGTTTTGATGCTTTTCTTTTGGAAAAAAAGCTTTTCTTTCCACCATTGTCCTTAAAATCAAAGTTCATCCATTAAGTGAGACAACCATGGATTATCATAATAATATCAATTCATTTGTTGATTGGGCACAATAAACATGTTCTCCTCATTAGATACATAGTTTTAACGCTTTGATTTGGCAAGAAAAGCTTTTCATTCCATAATTTTCCTTAGAATCAAATTTCAACAGTTAAATATGATAAACTTAGATTCTAGTAATAATCTTTATTCTTTTGGTAAATGAGCAATATAAACACTTTCTCCTCATAGGATACAAGGTTTTGATGCTTTGATTTAGGATGAGGTGTTTTTTGTTACACCATTTTCTTTAGAATTAAGTTCGTTCGTCAAATGGGACAAACTTGGATTCTCGTAAAATCTCTATTTTTTTGTCGATTGGCCACTATAAAAACATAGTCCTCATAGGATACATGGTTTCAATGCTTTAATTTTGAAAGAGAAGCTTTCCATTCCATCATTTTCCCCAGAATCAAAGTTAGTCCCTCAAATGGGACAAACTTGGATTATTGTAATAGTCTCCATTCATTTGGTGATTGTGAACTATAAAGACATTCTCCTCTTTAAGATACACAATTTTAGTGCTTTGATTTGGAAAGAGAAGCTTTTTATTCCTTCATTTTTCTAAGGATCCAGGCTCATCCTTAAATAGGACAAACGTGGATTCTCATAATAATCTCCATTTTCTGGTGATTGGGCACTATAAGCACATTCTCCTCATAGGGATACATGGTTTTGATGCTTTGATTTAGTAGGAAAAACTTTTTGTTCCACCATTTTCCTTAGAATCAAAGTTTGACTATCAAATAGGATAAACTTGAATTCTAGCAATAATCTCCATTCTTTTGGTGAATGGGCATTATAAACACTCTTATCTCATAAGGATATATGGTTTTGATGCTTTGATTTGCCAAAATGTGTTTTTCGTTACACCATTTCCTTTACAATTGAAGTTCACCCATTTAATGGGACAAACTTGGATTCTGAAATAATCTCCATTCTTTTGAAGATTAGGCACTGTAAACACATTCTCCTTGTTTAGTTCCATGGCTTTGATGCTTTGCTTTTGTAGGGAAACATTTTTTTCTCACTACTTTAGTTAGAATCAAAGTTCGTCCCTCAAATGGTAAAAACCTGGATTCTCATAATAAATTCTATTCTTTTGGTAATTTGCCACTATAAACCCATTTTTCTCATTAGGATACATGGTTTTAATGCTTTGGTTTTGTAAGAAATTCTTTCAACTATTTTCCATAGAATCAATCTTCATCAGTCAAATGGGGCAAACTTAGATTATCATAATAATCTCTATTCTTTTGGTGATTGGGCATTATAAACCTATTCTCCTCATTGGGATATATGGTTTTAATGCTTTGGATCTGCAAGAGAAGCTTTTAATTCCACCATTTTCTTTAAAATCAAAGTTCGGCTATGAAATGGGACAAACTTGGATTCTTGTAATGATATCCATTTTTTTGGGGATTAGATGTTTTAAACACATTCTCCTCATTGGGATACAAGGTTTTGATTTTCTTAGTTTTTTAAGAAAAGCTTTTTTTCCATAATTTTTTATAGAATCAAAGTTCATCCGTCAAATGGGGCAAACTTGGATTCTTATAATAGTTGCCATTCTTTTTGTGATTGGGCACCATAAACATATTCTCCTTATTAGGATCCACAGTTCTGATGCTTTGATATGGAAAGAAAAGCTTTTCATTCCACCATTTTCTTTAGGATCAAAGTTTATTCGTCAAATGGGACAAACTTGGATTCTTGTAATAATCTCTATTCTCTTAGTGATTAGGCACTATAAATAGATTGTCCTCATTGGGATACACGGTTTTGATGCTTTGGTTTGGCAAAAAATCTTTTCATTCCCTTATTTTCCTTAGAATCAAAGTTTAGCTATCAAATGGGACAAACTTTGATTCTAGTAATAATATCCATTGCTTTGCTGAATGTGCATTTTAAACACTTTCTCCTTATAAGGATATAAGGTTTTGATCCTTTGATTTAGGAAGAGGTATTTTGTGTTACACTATTTTCTTTAGAATTAAAGTTCATCCGTCAATTGGGACATAACTAAATTCTTGTAATAATCCCCAATCTTTTAGACATTGGCCAATGTAAACACGTTCTCCTTATTAAGTTGTATGGCTTTGATGCTTTGGTTTTACAGGACAAGTATTTTCTCACCATTTTCCTTAGAATCAAAGTTCATCCCTGAAATGGGACAAACTTGGATTTTTGTAATGATCTCCATTCTTTTGGTGATTGCAACAACTATAAACTCATTCTCTCCATTGGGATACACGATTTTGAAAGAAAAGCTTTTCTTTCCACCATTATCCTCAGAATCAAAGTTTATCCCTTAAATGGGACAAACTAGGATTATCATAATAGTCTCCTTTCATTTGGTGATTGGGCGCTATAAACACATTTTTTTATTGCAATACATAGTTTTAATGCTGTGTTTTTGCAAGAAAAGCTTTTTTCTCCACCATCTTACTTAGAATCAAGCTTCATTTGTCAAGTGTGACAAATATGGATTATTGTAATAATCTCCATTCACTTGGTTATTGGGTGCAATAAACACATTCTCCTCATTGCGATACATAATCTTGATGCTTTGATTTCGCAAAAGAAGCGTTTCATTCCAGCATTTTCCTTAGAATGAAAGTTCATTCCCAAAATGGGACAAACTTGGATTCTAATAATAATCTCCATTCTTTTGGTAAATGGGCATTACAAACACTTTTTCCTTATAGGGATACAAGGTTTTGACGCCTTGATTTGGGAAGAGGCGTTTTTTGTTGCACCATTGTCTTTAGAATTAAAGTTCATCTGTCAAATGGGACATACTTGGATTCTGGTAATAATCGCAAATCTTTTGGAGATTGAGCACTATAAACACGTTTTCCTCATTAGGTTGCATGGCGTTGATGCTTTGGTTTTGCAAAAAAAGCTTTTTTTCACCATTTTCTTTAAAATCAAAGTTCATCCTTCAAATAGGATGAACTTGGATTCTCATAATAATCTCTATTCTTTTGGTTATTGGCCACTAAAACCTTATTCTCCCCATTAAGATGCACGGTTTTAATAGTTCGATTTTGAAAGAAAAGCTTTTCTTCCACCATTTTCCTTAGAATCAAAGTTCATTCCTCAAATCGGACAAACTTGGATTATCGTAATACTTTCCTTTCATTTGGTGATTGGGCATTATAAACAAATTTTACTTATTAGGATACACGATTTTGATGCCTTCATTTGGTAAGAGAAGTTTTTCATTCCAACATTTTCCTTAAAATCATAGTTCATCCCTTAAATGGGACAAACATAGATTCTAGTAATCATCTCTATTCTTTTGCTTATTGGGCACTACAAACACATTCTCCTCATTAGGATACATGGTTTTGATGCTTTGATTTGGAAAGAGAAGCTTTTTATTCCACCATTTTTCCTAGAATCAAAGCTTGGCTATCAAATGGGACAAAGTTGGATTCTAGTAACAACCTCCATCCTTTTGGTGAATAGGTATTACAAACATTTTCTCCTCATTGGGATACAAGGTTTTGTTGCTTTGATTTTGAAAGAGGGGTTTTACGTTACACCATTTTTTTAGAATTAAAGTTCATCCGTCGAATGGGATAAACTTCGATTCTTGTAATCATCTCCATTCTTTTGGAGATTAGGCATAATAAACACATTTTTCCCATTAGGTTGCATGGTTTTAACGCTTTGGTTTTACAAGAAAAGCTTTTTTTCACCATTTTCCTTAGAATCAAAGTTTGTCCTTCAAATGGGACAAGCTTGCATTCTATTAATAATCTCTATTCTTTTGGTGAGTAGGCATTATAAACATTTTTTCCTCATAAGGATGCAGGGTTTTGATGCTTTGATTTGGAAAAGGTGTTTTTCATTGCACCATTTTCTTTAGAATTAAAGTTCATCTTTCAATGGGTGTACTTGGATTCTTGTAATAATCTCTATTCTTTTAGAGATTGGGCACTATGAACATGTTCTCCTTATTAGGTTGCATGGCCTTAGTGCTTTGGCTTTGTAGGAAAAACTTTTTTTTTCTCACTACTTTGATTTGAATCAAAGTTTATCCTTCAAATGGGATAGACCTAGATTCATGTAATAAGTTCTATTCTTTTTGTGGTTGGGCATTATAAACTTATTCTCTGATTGGGATAAATGGTTTTGATGCTTTGGTTTTACAAGAAAAGCTTTTTTTCCACCATTTTCCATAGGATTAAAGTTTATTTTTCAACTGGGACAAACGTGGGTTATTGTAATAAGCTCTTTTCCTTTGGTGATTAGGCACTAAAACATATTCTCCTCGTAGGGATACATAATTTTGATGCTTTGATTCAGTAGGAGAAACTTTTCTTTCCATAATTGTCTATAGAATCAAAGTTTGTTTGTCAAATAAGATAAGCACTAATTCTCATAATAATCTCTATTTTTTTGTGACTGGGCATTATAAACACAATCCCTTTTTTAGGATACAGGGTTTTGTGTTTTGACTTGGGAAAAGTTGTTTTTCGTTACACCATTTTCTTTAGAATTAAAGTTCATTGATTAAATGGGACATACTTGAATACTTGTAATAGTCTCCATTTTCTTGGAGATTGGGCACTATGAACACGTTCTCTTATTAGGTTGCATGGCTTTGATGCTTTGGATTTGTAGGAAAAGCTTTTTTTTTTCACCATTTTCCTTAAAATCAAATTTCATGGCTCAAATGGGACAAACTTGGATTCTCATAATAATCTTAATTTTTTTGTATTGGCCATTATAAACTCATTCTCCTTATTGGGATATAAGGTTTTGATGCTTTGGTTTTAAAAGAAAAGCCCTTTTTTCCACCATTTTTCTTAGAATTAAAGTTTGTCTCTTAAATGGGATAAACTTGGATTATCATAATAGTCTCCTTTCATTGGGTGATTGGGTATTATAAACACATTCTCCTTATTGCGATGCATGGTTTTGATGCTTTGCTTTTGCAAGCAAAGCTTTTCTTTTTGAAATTTTCCTTAGAATCAAAGTTCATCTGCTAAATGTGACAAACATGGATTATTATAATAATCTCCATTCATTTAGTTATTGGGCGTAACAAACGCGTTCTCTTCATTAGGATGCATAATCTTGATGCTTTGATTTGGCAAGAAAAGCTTTTCATTCTACCATTTTCCTTAGAATCAAAGTTCATCCCTCAAATGGGACAAACTTGGATTCTTGTAATAATCTCTATTCTTTTGGTGAATAGGCACTATAAACACTTCCCTTTATAGCTATATAAGGTTTTGATGCTTTGATTTGAGAAGAGATTTTTTTTTTTGTTACACCATTTTTTAAACTTAAAGTTCGTCCATCAAATGGGACAAACTTTGATTCCTATAATAATCTTTATTTTTTTTCAAGATTGGGCATAATAAATACATTCTCCTTATTAGGTTGCATGGCTTTGATGTTTTGGTTTATAGGAAAAGCATTTTTTCACCATTTTCCTTAGAATAAAAATTTGTCCCTCAAATGGGACAGACTTGGATTCTTATAATAATTTTCATTCTTTTGTTGATTGGGCACTATAAACATATTATCCTCCTTGGGATACACACTTTTGATGCTTTGAGTTAGCAAAAGAAGCTTTTCATTCCATTGTTTTCATTACAATCAAAGTTTGACTATCAAATAGGACAAACTCGAATATTCTTTTGGTAGGTGGGAATTATAAAACTTTCACCTCATAAGGACATAAGCTTTTAATGCTTTGATTTGGCAAGAAGTGTTTTTCATTACACCATTTCCTTTAGAATTGACGTTCACCCATCAAATGGGACAAACTTGGATTCTTGTAGAAAACTCCATTCTTTTGGAGATTGGGCACTATAAACACATTCTCCTAATTAGGTTGCATAGCTTTGATGCTTCGGTTTTACTGGAAGAGCTTTTCTTTCTCACTATTTTTTTTAGAATCAATATTCATCCCTTAAATAGGACAAACTTGGATTCTTATTATAAGCTTCTTCTTTTTTGGTGATTGGGCACTATAAACCTATTCTCCTTATTGGGGTAGATGATTTTGATGCTTTGGTTTTTCAAAAAAACTTTTTTTTCACCATTTTCTATAGAATCAAAGCTCATCTATCAAATGGAACAACTATGGATTATCCTAATAATCTCTTTTCATTTGGTTATTAGGCACTATAAATACATTCTCCTCATAGGGACATGCCATTTTGATGCTTTGATTTGGTAGGAGAAGCTTTCTATTCCACTATTTTCCTTAGAGTCAAAGTGCAACTATCAAATAGGACAAACATGGATTCTTGTAATGATATCCATTCTTTTTTAGATTGGATACTATAAACACATTTTCCTTATTGGGATACATGGTTTTTATGCTTTGGTTTTCCAAGAAAAGCTTTTCTTTTCATAATTTTCAATAAAATGAAGTTTGTCAGTCACATGGGACAAACACTGATTCTCATAATAATCTTCATTCTATTTGTGATTGGGCATTATAAACACATTCTCCTCTTTAAGATACAAGGTTTTGATTCTTTGATTTGGGAAGAGGTGTTTTTCATTACACTAAATTCTTTATAATTAAAGTTCATCAATCAAATGGGACATACTTGAATTCTTGTAATAATCTCAATTCTTTTGGAGATTAGGGACTATAAACACGTTCTCCTCATTAGGTTGCATGGCTTTTATGCTCTAGTTTTACAGAAAAGCTTTTTTTTCACCATTTTCCTTATAATCAAAGTTGGTCTCTCAAATAGGAGAAACTTGGATTCTCATAATAATTTTTATTCTTTTGGTGATTAGATACTATAAACTCATTATCCCTATTAGGATACACAACTTTGATGCTTTAGTTTCGAAAGAAAAGCTTTTCTTTCCACCACTTTTTTAGAATCAAAGTTCATCCCTCAAACGGGATAAACTTGGATTATCATAATAGTCTTCTTTCATTTGGTGATTGGGCATTATAAACACATTCTCCTCATTAAGATACATGATTTCGATGCTTTCAGTCGATAGGAGAAGCTATTCATTTTACCATTTTCCTTAGAATCAAAGTTCGTCCATCAAATAGGACAAACTTAGATTCACGTAGTAATCTTGTAATAATCTCCATTCTTTTGAAGATTGGGCACTATAAACATGTTCTCATCATTAGGTCGAATGGCTTTGATGCTTTAGTTTTATAGGAAAAGCTTTTCTTTTCACTATTTTTATAAGAATCAAAGTTCATTCTTCAAATGGAATAAATCTAGATTCTCATAATAAGCTCTATTATTTTGGTGATTGGGCACTATAAACCCATTCACCTATTTGGAAAATGCGATTTTGATGCTTTACTTTTCCAAGAAAAGTTTTTCTTCCCACCATTTTCCAAAGAATCAAAGTTCATCTATCAAATAGGACAAACATGGATTATCATAATAATCTCTATTTGTTTGGCGATTGGGCACTATAAACACATTTTTCTCGTAGGGATACATGATTTTGATGCTTTGATTTAGCAGCAGAAGCTTTTCATTCTACCATTTTCCTTAGAATCAAAGTTCATCTATCAAATGAGACAAACATGAATTCTCCCATTTTCCATAGAATCAAAGTTCACCTGTCAAATAGGACAAATATGGATTATCATAATAATCTCCATTTGTTTGGTGATTGGGCGCTATAAACACATTTTTCTCGTAGGGATACACGATTTTAATGCTTTGATTTAGCAGCAAAAGCTTTTCATTCTACCATTTTCCTTAGAATCAAAGTTCATCTATCAAATGAGACAAACATGAATTCTCATAATAATCTCCGTTCTTTTTGTGATTGGGTGCTATAAACACCTTCTCCTTATTAAGATATAAGGTTTTAATGCTTTGATTTGGGAAGGGGTGTTTTTTTGCTACTTTATTTTTCTTTAGAATAAAGGTTCATCCATTACTTAGATTCTGGAAATAATCTCTGTTCTTTTAAAGATGGGCACTATAAACATGTTCTCATTAGGTTGCATGGCTTTGATGATTTGCCTTTGTAAGAAAAGCCTTTTTCCACTATTTACCTTAGAATCAAAATTCAACCCTCAAATTGGATAAACTTGGATTCTCGTAATAATCTCCATTCTTTTAGTGGTTGGCCATAATAAACTTATTCTTCGTATTGGGATACACAGTTTTGATGCTTTGGTTTTGAAAGAAAAGATTTTCTTTCCAGTATTTCCCTTAAAATCAAAGGTCATCCTCAAATAGGACAAACTTGGATTATCATAATAGTCTCCTTCCAATTGGTAATTGGCCACTATAAACACAATTTTCTCATTGGGATACACGATTTTAGTGTTTTGAATTGGCAAGAAAAGCTTTTCATTCCACCATTTTTCTTATAATTAAAGTTTGATTATCAAATGAAGCAAATTTGGATTCGTATAATAATATCCATTCTTTTGAGAATTGATGCTATAAACACATTCTCCTCATTAGGATACATGGTTTTGATACTTTAATTTAGCAAGAGAAGCTTTCATTCTACCACTTTCCTTAGAGCCAAAGTTCAGCTGTCAAATGGGACAAATTTGGATTCTCATGATAATCTCCATTTGTTTCGTGATTGGGCACTATAAACACATTCTTCTCATTAGGATACAAGATTTTGGAGCTTTGATTTGGCCAGAGAAGCTTTTCATTCCACCATTTTCCATAGAATCAAAGTTTAATTGTCAAATGGGGCAAACTTTGATTCCTATAACAATATCTATTCTTTTAGGGATTGGGCACTATAAACACATTCTTTGCATTGGGATAAATGATTTGATGCTTTGATTTGGTAGGAAAAGCTTTTAATTCCACCATATTCTTTAGAGTCAAAGTTTAGTCGCTAAATGGGATAAACTTGGATTCTTATAACACTCTATACTTTTTTGATGATTGGGCACTATAAACACATTTTTCTCATTGGGATACACAGTTTTTGAGTTTTGATTTAGCAAGAGAAGCTTTTCATTCCACCATTTTCCTTATAATCAAAGTTTGGTTATCAAATAGGGTAAACTTGGATTCTCATAATAATATCCATTATTTTAGGGATTAGGCACTATAAGGACATTCTTTAAATTGGGATACATAGTTTTGATGGTTTAATTTGGTAGAAGAGTTTTTCATTCCACCATTTTCCTTAGAGTCAAAATTCAACTGCCAAATGGGACAACTTTGGATTCTTGTAATAATATCTATTTTTTGGCAATTGGGCATTATAAACATATTCTCCTTATTGGGACACTTGATTTTGGAGCTTTGATTTTGCAAGAGAAGCTTTTCATTCCACCATTTGGCTTAGAATCAAAGTTCTATTATCAAATAAGGCAAACTTGGATTCTCTTAATAATTATCTGTTCTTTTAGGGGTTAGGCATTATAAATGCATTCTCCTCATTGTCATACATGATTTTGATGCTTTGATTTGGCAGGAGGAGCTTTTCATTCCACCATTTTCCTTAAAGTCAAAGTTTAACTGCCAAATGAGACAAATTTAGATTTTCATAATAATCTCCACTTTTGGTGATTGGGCACTGTAAATACATTCTCTTAATTGGGATACATGATTTTGGAGTTTTAATTTGGCAATATAAGCTTTTCATTCCATAATTTTCCTATAAATCGAAGCCCGGTGGTTAAATGGGGTAAACTTGGATTTTCCTAATAATATCCATTTTTTAAGGATTGGGCGCTATAAAAACATTCTCCTTATTGGGATGCACCGTTTTGATGCTTTGATTTGCTAGGAGAAGCTTTTCATTCCACCACTTTCCTTAGAGTCAAAGTTAATCCCTTAAATGGGAAAAACTTGGATTCTCATAATAGTCTCTATTCTTTTGGTGAGTGTGCATTGTAAACACATTCTCCTATCTAGGATACATAGTTTTGATGCTTTGATGTGGTAGGAGAAGTTTTTAACTCCACCATTTTTCTTAGAGTCAAAGTTTAGCTATCAAATGGGACAAATTTGGATTCTCATAATAATCTTCATTTTTTGGTGATTGGGCATGATAAACACATTCTCCTTATTAGGATACACAGTTTTGGAGCTTTGATTTGGCAAGAGAAGCTTTTCATTCGACTATTTTTCTTAGAATCAAAGTTCAACTATCAAATAAGGCAAACTTAGGTTTTCATAATAATAACCATTCTTTTAGGGATTGGGTGCTATAACACATTCATCTCATTGGGATACACGATTTTGATGCTTTGATTTGGTCGAAGAAGCTTTTAATTCCTTCATTTTCCTTAGAGTCAAAGTTTAGTTGTCAAATGGGACAAAATTGGATTCCCATAATAATCTCTATTTTTTGGTGATTGGGCACTATGAACACATTTTTTTCATTGGGATACGTGATTTTGGAGCTTTGATTTGGCAGGAGAAGGTTTTCATTCCACTATTTTCCTTAAAGTCAATGTTTAGCTATCAAATAGGATAAATTTGGGTTCTCATAATAATCACCATTTTTTTGTGATTGAGCACTATAAACACATTCTTCTCATTGCGATACACATTCTTGGAGTTTCGATTTGGCAAGAGATGTTTTTCATTCCACCATTCTCCTTAGAATCAAAGTTCAACTGTTAAATCGGACAAACTCAGATTCTCATAATAATATCCATTCTTTTGGGAATTGGGCACAATAAACACATTCTCCTCATTGGGGTACATGGTTTTGATGTTTTGATTTGGCGGGAAAATCTTTTCATTTTACCATTTTCCTTAGAGTTAAAGTTAAGCTGTCAAATGGGACGAATTTAGGTCTTCATAATAATCTTTACTTTTTTTGGTAATTAGGCACTATGAATACATTCTCCTTATTAGCATACACTATTTTGGAGCTTTGATTTGGCAAGATATGCTTTTCATTCTGCCATTTTCCTTAGAATCAAAGTTTAGTTGCCAAATGGGACAAACTTAGATTCTCATAATAATATCAATTTTTTTGGGGTTTACGCACTATAAACACAATCTTTTTATTTGGATACATGGTTTTGATGCTTTGATTCGATACAAGAAGCTTTTCATTTTGCCATTTTCCTTAAAATCAAAGTGCTACTACCAAAAAGGACAAACTTGGATTCCAGTAATAATCTCCATTTTTTTGGTTAATGGGCATTATAAACACTATCTCCTTATAGGGATATAAGGTTTTAATGCTTTCATTTGGCAATGGTTGTTTTTCATTACTCCATTTTCATTAGAATTAAAGTTCATCCATCAAATAGGATAAACAAGGATTCTTGCAATAATCTTTATTCTTTTAGAGATTGAGCACTATAAACACGTTCTCTTTATTAGGTTGCATGGCTTTGATGCTTTGATTTTGCAGGACAAGCCTTTTTCCCTATTTTCCTTGGAATCAAAGTTTGCCCATCAAATGGAACAAACTTGGATTCTTGTAATAATCTCTATTCTATTGGAGATTAGGCACTATAAATAGATTTTCTTCATTAGGTTGCATGGCTTTGATGGTTTGGTTTTATAGGAAAAGCTTTCTCTTTTGACCATTTTCCTTAGAATCATAGTTTGTCCCTCAAATAGGAGAAACTTAGATTCTTATAATAATCTCCATTCTTTTGGTGAATGGGAACTATAAAAACAATTTCCTCATTGGGGTACATGGTTTTCATGCTTTGATTTGGTGAGAGAAGAATTTCAATCCACCATTTTCCTTAGAATTAAGGTTCCTATGACTAATGGGATAAATTTGGATTCTCATAATAATCTCAATTCTTTTGGTGATTGGGCACTATCAACGCATTCTCCTCATTATGATACACCATTTTGATTTTTTTCTTTTGAAAGAAAAGCTTTTTTTTTTCACCATTTTCTTTAGAATCAAAGTTTGTGCATCAAGTAGGACAAACATGAATTATCACAATAATCTCGATTCATTTGGTGATTGGGCGCTATAAACACATTTTTCTCCTAGTGATATGCCATTTTGATGCTTTGATTTGGCAAGAGAAGCTTTTTATTCCCTCATTTTTCGTAGAATAAAAGTTTAATTGACAAATGGGAAAATTTTGGATTCTTATAGTAATCTCAATTCTTTGTTGATTAGGCACTATAAACATATTCTCCTCTTTCGGATACATGGTTTTGATACTTTGCTTTTGCAAGAAATGCTTTTCTTTCCACCATTTTTCTTAGAATCAAAGTTCATCTGTCAAGTGGGACAAACATGGATTATCATAATAAGTCCATTCATTTGGTGATTGGGCATTATAAACACATTCTCTTACTCAGGATACACAGTTTTGAGGGCTTAATTTTGAAGGAAAAGCTTTTCTTTTCACCAATTTC
>JBBYHO010414937.1:3873-26200 GCA_038382025.1 Adansonia gregorii
TATTATTATTATTATTATTAGAATTATTATTATATTAATATTTTTTAAATTAATAAAAAATTTTATTAATAAAAGATAATATTAATATAAATATAATAATAGTTTTTATTATTAAAATTTATTTCATTTATAATTAATGCCAACAAATTTATTTATTTAGATTGTAAGTGTGTAATTATTTTAAAATATTTAATTTAATTTAAAATTTTAATTTAAATTGTGATCGTCTATTCATTTTTAAATTTAAATTAAGAGTTGTAATCATCTAATTATTTTAAACTTAATAATTTAAGTTGTAATGATCTAATTATTTTACATAACTAAACTAGTATGCGAATCCTACGTTGAATGATTACAACCCTTAATAATTAGACAATTACAATTTAAATTTTAAAATAATTAGACGAATACAATCCTTCATTTAAATTTAAAAATAATGAAATGATTATAGTTTAAATTAAAATTTTAAAAATAAACAAATTAAATTAAATATTTTAAAATAATTACATGATTAGAATCTAAATAAATAAACTTATTTTCACTAATTGCAAATAAAATAATTTTTTAATAATAAAACTAGTATTATATTTATAATAATATTATCTTTTATTAATAATATAATCTTTTATTAACTTAAAAAAATGGAAACATAATAATATAATTAAAAAAGCCAAATTAACTATAATCCTAATAATATTATTAAAAATTAATAGCATTATAATAATAATAATAGGCAACCAATATATCCACGTAGGAATTGCTAAGTTAGTTAATGATTCTACTTAGAATTCACTAAAGCGACTAGCGATTTCGTATTAGAATCACTAAAGTATTTAACAATTTCATAGAAAATTTACTAATTACTTTATGGATTCTTATATAGACACATTAATCAATTTAGTAATTTTTTACATATTAAAATAATAATATTTTAATAATTTATTTTAAATTAATATCATTTTGATAATTTATTTAAAAATCAAGACACTTAACTAATGTGCCAAAAATTAGAGATTTTCGTGAAAATTTGAACTTTTTATGAGAAATAATGGTTTCAAAGAATGGATTTAAGAAAATATTCGTCTTGAAATGAAAAATTAAGATCAATCTAAGCATGAATTTAGTTAACGTTTTAGACTCATGTCTTCAGTTATGTTTTCTTGCACAAAAAACTGGTTTTTGGTTATGGTTTTCATGTGAAAAGCATACAAAATGTGGTGAAATTAGAGATTTTAACGAACAATTGAAACTTCGAAAAGGAAAAAAGGTTTTAAAAATTGGGTTTAAGAAAATATTGTTCTTGAAGTGAAGAAACTAAGATTTGAAGTGAAGAATCTTATGCATCACTTGCTTTCGAGCTCTTGAAAATGATTCGATGAGAAGCTTAGATTTTTAAGGAGTTCTTTCTTCTTGTTTTCACGGGTTCATCTTCATTGCATTTTAAATTAATAATAATGGAGGAAAGTGTAGGGGTGGAAGAAAAAAGAGTGACGGACGCAGCAATAGAGGTTGGATTAGTTTGATTTAGCTTTGTGTTAGTAGCAAACAACGTGGATAATTTTACCAAAAAGAGGGTACAAGGCTGAGAGAAAGAGAGCGAGGAAGAAAGAACTGAGAGAAGGAGAAGGTCCATCGGATCTGGTGCATGTCACAGACCGGCGATTAAGACTGTAATTTGTTTTTTTTTTTTTTTTTTCGGAGAATTCCAATAAGAATGAAACGGATCAAACAAAAAAGAAACGAAAAAAATAATTTTAAAAAATGAAGTTATAATTATTAAAATTATTAATGAAAAAATTATAATTATTCTTTTACTTTTAATTTTTTTTTCTAACTTGTTGTTTTTCTTAGTGTTTGGCGAAGGAGGAACCGATCCCAGTACATATAAATTTTGGTTATATATAGTAATTATATAAAAATTATATTATAAGTTATATTATAAAAATATATATTATATTATATATACTATTTTGGTTTTTTTATTATATCACATAAAAATTATATATATTAAAAATATTATTTAAAAATAATAAAAGATTAAAAATATCTTACTTTAAATTTTAAATTTGTAAAATAAAAAATATTATATTAAATCTTAAATTATAAAATAATCTCGAATTATATTAAATCTCAAATTATTATTTCAAAAATAAAAAATATTTTATATCAAATCTCAAATTAATATATAAAAAATAATTTATATTAAATTATATATTATTATATATTATATGTAATATATTATATATTATATATATTATAATATATAATAAATCTTGAATTATATTAAATACTAAATATAATAAAAACAAAAACATAGTTTATATCAAATCCCTAATTATTAGTTAAAAATAATAAAAATATAAAAATATTTTATATTAAATTCAAATTATTTTTAAAAATAAAAATATATATATATAATATATAATATGTAGGGGTAAGGGAATCGGCCCTCAACATATTGTATATAAATTATATATAACATATATTACTTCAAATATATCATATAAAATAAAAATTAAAAAATATTATATATTATACATGAATTATATATATTAAAAATACTATTTAAAAATAAAAAAATTAAAAATTTTTTATATTAAAAAATATTTTATATTAAATTATATATTATTATATATAACTAAATATATGACTTACCATAATTAAATGTACAAATGACTATAACTAAATATACAACTCACCATAACTAAATGTATGAATGGCTATAATTAAATGTACGACTCACCATAACTAAATGTATGACTCACCATAACTAAATGTGTAAATGAATATAACTCAATGTACGAATGACTATAACTAAATGTATGACTCATAA
Organism: Adansonia gregorii; assembly: GCA_038382025.1. NCBI lineage: Eukaryota > Viridiplantae > Streptophyta > Magnoliopsida > Malvales > Malvaceae > Adansonia > Adansonia gregorii. Next base: position 6,707 of record JBBYHO010414937.1, read on the forward strand.
TAGCTAAATATACAACTCACTATAACTAAATGTACGACTCACCATGACTAAATATATGATATGGCTTACTATAACTATGTATATAACTAACCATAACTAAATGTACGACTAACCATTATTAAATTTATGAATGACTAAAACTAAATGTACGAATGACTATAACTAAATGTATTACTCACCATAATTAAATGTACGACTCAACATAATTAAATGTAAGAATGAGTATAACTAAATATACGACTCACTATAACTAAATATATGACTACCATAATTAAATATATGAATTAGTATAACTAAATGTAACTCAATGTACGACTCACCATAACTAAATGTATGAATGAGTATAACTAAATATAATAATGATTATAACTAAATGTACGACTCACCTAACTAAATGTATGACTGACAAAAACTAAATGTCGACTCACCATACCTAAATGTATGACTCACTATAACTAAGTGTAGGAATGACTATAATTAAATATAAAAATTAGTATAATCAAATGTATGAATGATTATAACTAAATGTACAACTCACTATAACTAAATGTATGGATGAGTGTAACAAGTGTATGAATGACTATAAATAAATGTACGAATGACTATAACTAAATGTACGAATGACTATAACTAAATGTACGAATGATTATAAACTTTTTTATTTTTATTATTTTTATATAATAATTTGAGATTTAATATAAAATATTTTTAATTATTATTTTATAAATAGTAGTTCAAAATTTAATATAAAGTATTTTTATTATTTTTAAATAAGTTAATATAAAATATCTTTTAGTTTTTATTATTTTTTAAATAGTAATTTAGGATTAATATAAAATATTTTTATTTTTATTATATAATATAATTAATATAATATATATTATATAATTTATATATAATATATATTATTTTTAATTTTTTTCAAAAATAATTTTAGATTTAATATAAATATTTTTATTATCTATTTTTATATAATAATCCTTGATTTAATAATAGTATTTTTACTTCTTATTACTTTTTAAATAATAATTCAGAATTTATTGTACAATATTTTTTATTTTTATTATACATAATATATTATTGTATTATATTTATAATAATATATATTATATATGTGTTATATAATGTGTATTATCTGTAATATTTTTAATTTGTATATATTATTTTAATTTTTAAAAACATAATTTAAAATTTAATATAAAATATTTGTTAATTGTTATTACTTTTTAAATAGTATTTTAATATATATGATTTATATATGATATATAATATATATTTTATATATGAGAAACCGACTCTCCACATAATATATATATGCGTGGGGTGGGGATTAGTTTCCTCCCCTACAACATATATATATTAAATTATATATAATATATATTATGTATTATATAATACAATATAATAATATTTAATTTTTTTAATTTTTCTTATTTTTATATATTAATTTAAAATTTAATTTAAAATATTTTTATTTTTATTATTTTTAAATAGTAATTCGAGATTTAATATAATTTGAGATTATTTTATAATTTAGGATTTAATATATTTTTTATTTTATGAATTTAAGATTTAATATAAAATATTTTTAATCGTTTATTATTTTTTAGCAGTATTTTCAATATATATAATTTATATAATTTATAATATTTTTTAATTTTACTATGTATATATGTTATACATAATTTATATGTAAAATGTTAGGGTGTTAGTTCCCTTACCACATATATAATATATAATATATAATATGTATTATTTTTATTTTTTAAAAATTAATTTAAGATTTAATATAAAATATTTTTATTTTTTATTATTTCGAACTAGTAAATCAAAATTTACTATCATAAATATTTTTATTTTTATTATTTTTATATTAATTTGGTATTTAATAGAATATTGTTTTTATAACATATAATATATAATAATATATAATTTAAAGTAAAATATTTTGATATAGTAACTCTTGATTTAAAATAAAATATTTTTTATTTTTAAAGTGGTAATTTAAGATTTATTATAATTTAAGGTTATTTTATAATATATGATTTAATATAATAATTTTTATTTTATAAATTTAAGATTTAATGTAAAATATTTTTTAATTTTTTAATAATATTTTTAATGCATATATAATTTATATATAATATATATTAGTTGGGCTGTCGTTTCCTTTGTAAAGGAACAGATTCCTCTCCCCCTCCCACACTAAGAAAAACAAGCAGACAAAAAATAAAAGATAAAAAAATTATATTTTTGTTATTAGTAATTCTAATAATTATTATTTTGTTAAAATTATTTTTTTATTTCATCTTTATTTAATAATTATCAGTTCATTTTAATTTTTTGGAATTGTTTCTTTTTTATTTTTTTAGTTTTTTCTTTCTGTAAGAGGAAGAAACAAAAATAAATACGACAGGTGTGGTTAAAAATCCACGTCACTTTTTAAGATTTTAAAATTTCACGAAAATGCCTGGTCAGCATGGTGAGCAACATATTAGCAAAGTCAATGCATACATCAGCACAAGATAACGGTAGTAATTAACGGAGATTATGATCTCCATTGATTTAAATCATTAAGGTTTGGGCGCAGGGAGTTTATCATAACAAATGAAGATTAAGGGATTAAATCCGTCAGTACAAGAATTAATTATTCAATTTGATAAAAAAAATATATTTCGTTAAAATTTTTTTTGATCAATTAAAATAGATAAGATATGTTAAAAAAATAAGTGATTATTTCTTAGGGATATTTTGTTTCAACATGTTCTCTTGTACTGTAATTTAATTACATTGAAATGTTAGATGAATTAAATTATTAAGTTTTGTTATTTTGTTTTTAAGAATATTGGTTGTTTATGGAAAAAAATATATATATTTACTTTGTAATTTGATTAGAATAACAATGCTTTAGCCTCATCTTAAAAACAATATTTGTTTTCTTTTTAGTTTAGCCAATGAAAATTCAGTTTAAAGCAAAATTAACAGTCAAAGAATTCTATGTAACTAAAAAAATTAATCAGCTTCACAAAACTTGCAATGTTTAAAGTAAATATATATTAAAATTTGATAATTATTATTGGACGTTAATTATTGATCCCGTATTGAACAAAATCCTTGGTTCGGCCACCGACAACAATAGCAACTATGCATGAACAACAAAAAAAAAAAAACACTTACAACGTTGCTCTTTGTGGTGACAAATATGCCGTTTCTCCTGACACGTAAAATGCTTGTTGCGCCAAATCAAACCATTTGTCAAGCAGCCACTTCCCTACTCCAACCTGTATATAATTGTATATACGTTTATCATATATATTCATATTCATTCCTACCTAGTTATATCCAACAATCCAACCAGCAAATATCTAAGCTAGTTAGCTGCTGCAGACATGGGGAATAAGTTCTTTGGGATGTTGTTCTTGTTGCTGCTGCTCAGTGTTTTGGCATCTCGTAAATCTTTCCTTTGTCGATTTCTTCAGTTCTTTAGTTATTCCTTTTATGGCTTTAATTCATTTAAGCATTTCTCATTTGTGTTTTATGTGTTGTCTTACTTTACTGCAGAGGAGATGGTGGAGGCCAGAATTTGCGAGTCAAAGAGCCATACATTTAAGGGAGTATGTCTGAGTGATCACAACTGTGGTCTGGTCTGTAGGAATGAAGGTTTCTCAAATGGGTGGTGCCGAGGGTTCCGCCACCGCTGTTTCTGTACCAGGCGCTGTTAAAATGGCTGCTGCCGCTCGCTTCTGTTCTGTACTAGGCGCTGTTACACTGGGCTCAAATCCTTTACAAATTTCAGTCTTGGACTGATTAGTTATAATAACTCCATACCAAATAAATAAAGTTTCCTTCTTTTTATGTTGTTTTAGTTATGATCATTTTTTTTCCCTTCTAGTTCTATTCTCTTTTCTTTTCCATTATTTTCATTATATTTAGCAATGAGTAGGCTGAAGAATATGTAAATATATTATTTCTTTAAAGAAGATATATATATATATAAATATATATATATATATATATATATGAAGTACAAAAAAGATTGAAAGTACTTCAACGAAACAAAACAGAAGAAAATTTATGAGGCGTGCATGCATCCATGCTTCAGTTGTTTGTTTCCCGTTGCGCCTTTTTAAAAGAATACTATTAGCCTTCCAGCACTCTGCAACAACCAAAGTGGATCATGCAATGCAGTTATACCTGAATTCGAAAATTTGTATCAACTTTGAATTTAGATGAATTCAATTGGATTTGATAAAAAAAATCAAATTGAATTTGAATTCAACAATTTTGATTTCAGTTGCATTTATATACCAATCAATAATTTGAATTTAAAATAATTGGAATTCGTATTCCAATTGATTAATCTAAATGGTTATCCTAAATGTTAAATTAAATATAATTTTTATTTTAAATAAAAAATAATTATTATATCATAAATTATTAATTATTCATTTGTTTTAAGTTTGTAACCTATAATTATATTTTTATTATGATAAAGTAGGTATTAAAAATTATTTTATATATAGGATTTAAAATTTTAATTGATTAGTTATAAATTAATTTTAATATTTTTATTTATATGGTCATCTCTAAATTAATAATAAAAATTATAATAATGTTTATAATAAAATTTAAAATTAATTATATATTTTAATTATCATAAATATATTATGATAATATTATATCATTATTTTGTCATCATACATACTGTCGTGCCCTTACTCGGTGCAACAACCGCCCGAATCGCTCATGCCCCAGTATAACAACCGACCTATGCGACTTAAAAAGGAATTGAATTGTTGGGAATTGTCTTTTGGTAATTCATTGATCGGGATTTAAATTAGGTATGATTAGATGATAGGGATGGGAAAGATTGTCAGATGAATTGCTCGTTCAAATGGTTTTGGATGATCATTATAAAGTGGTCGAAGACTTGGGGTCATTACTGATCATTTTGGGTTAAGTATGATCGGATGCATATTGAAAATGATATTCTAAGTTATGAAACTCGAAATATCGATTTTGCGATCTACAAGATTTAGAGATTCGTCGATTGGGTTCAAGAGTTGGTTACACATGAAGAAGTATCGCGCTGTCACGATGCTCGAAATCAGTATCTGCTAGCCATGTCTCAAGTTGGTTTCAGTTTCTTCTGTTTTGCTTTACCATTATTTTGATATAATTTTCTTTCAATGCATGAATTTTGTTTAAAAAATTGTAAATTTGGGCTTTGATGAAAAATTTAAATCATGTATGCACTCCAGAGATGTGGGGAATATAAGGATTTCTGATGAAAATAGGCTCCAAATTTAATTTTGAAAATTGGATATTTTGCGTCCAGCAATAGAGACACCAACATAGAACATTGCCTTTTTATTTTCATCAACGATTTGAAAATATGAGTTCACAATAGACACCACAAAAGGGAAAAGTGTTAGTAAGATGAAAATGAATATAATAACATTGCATAAGAATAAACACAAAAAAGCATAAAAGGGAGGAAAGATCATAATGTATCTTATAATTATCTTTGATTATTGAGGAATAACCGAAATGACGATTTTAAGATGCATTTGGACTTATGGTCGCTTGAGTTATAAATAAGAAAGTTCTGATTAAAAGGCTCAGGGAATTCTAGGAGAGAGAATTTTAAATTTGGAGTGGAAAGCAGGGTTAGAGTATCCCCTTGGAAGGTAGGTTGGAGTATCCCTAATGGTAAAGATTTTCGATGTTTTTGAAATAAGGTTTTGGTTAAAAGGCCCAGTGATATCAGAGAGAGAAAATTCACGTTTTCAAGTACAAAGTGGGATCAGAGTACTCCTTTTAAAAAGTGGGGTTGAAGCATCCTTTATGGTCAAGATTTTTAAGACTTTTAAAAAATGAGATATTTAGTGAAAATATATATTTTAAAATTTAAACTGATGATTGAGTAAAAAATAAAATTGATTTTTGTTTGACGTTAATCCGAGTCCCATGGAAACTGCTTTGTGAATTGTAACTCCATATGGAGTTGAATAGGCACATTTTTAGAGATTCAAATATCTCAAACAAATGGTTCGAGAAAGTTAATTTAATTTTCCTAATTTCAAAAATAGAATATAGTATTGCATAATTGTCTTTCTTGAATTTCTTTAAGGCTCATTTGAAGGCTTCAGGGGATAATCAACATACCGTTAGAAAGGTAACTCAATAAGGATTAACATAAAAATATCTCAAAAATCCTAGAAAGTCATTTAATAGGTGGAATTGATGAATTTCAATTTGCTTCAGCACTAGAAAGCATGTAAAGGGGAAACAGTGCAATGAACTATGAAAAAATTGCCCTAAACTCGTTCCAAGTTGTTAAAACGATACCTTTCTGGAAAAAAATTTCACAAGATTTTTGGGAAAAATATTTTAAAATTTTGAAAGAATCTATCGGTGGGCCGAAATGACTTAAATAGAATGTGAGTTGCTGATTAGGGGTTCTAGGTAGCAAAATGTTCACAAAATCATAACTTCCTTATTCAAATTGATCCAAAGGCAAATTAGACATTGTCGGAAAGGTAATTCGATATCCTTTAAAGGAAAAATACTAATAAATTCAAAAAAAATGTTTTATGGTTCAAAAATGATTTTTTGATTTGTGACTACGTGTTGCCAAGGCAAAATAAAAGAGTTTTTTGGTTTTTTTTTTTCACGTTTCTTAGGACTAAACTTGAGCTATGGATATCGAAACATTCATGACAGAGAGATTGAGGTGACATAGGCTTCATGAGCTCATTTACATAATCCTAGAGTAGTTCGGGATGATAAAACAACCCATTGATCATGTCACAAACAAGGGTATTAAACTCTAGATCAAGGCATCAACATTTTCAAACCAGTAGAAAAGGCTATCTTATTTGGAAACCAAAAATTTTTTAATCTCTTCTAACCATGAATCTAGACAGGGAAAGCTTGATTATCCCTAAGATTAGAGGACCAATTTAGTAAAAATATTAAACCCATGTTATTCTCCATTTATTAAAGGTAACATAGATTTAACTTGGGGGTGTTTTCCAAAACTAGTTTTTGTAATAAACACTCATCAAAGAAAGACATCAAGAAGAAATTTTTTATTATGTAAAGTATGTAAACATGGCATCTATAAATAAATATGTGCTAGCATAACAAAAATACAACATCTTTATCACATAAAACACACTAGATATGCATGAAATGCAGGAAAATGCATAAACCAATAAGAGGATGTTTACGCCAACATAAAAGGTGGTATGAACATGTTGCCATATGTTTCCATTGGATGAAACAAATTGAGACAAATTTATATAGCATCAAAGACATGATTTTTTTTGTCATCAAGCTAACAGAAACATCATTAAGATCAATAGAACACCAAAGCATCCTAAGATAACCATTCATCATTAAGTTTCATGCATGATTAATGGTGGAGAACGTAAAAAGTCACTAAAACAGTGGCTATTCTAAGATAGGCAAAGAAAAATGTGATTTTTAAGCATTCAAGTAACATCAAAGCATTATAAACATAAAATCTCATTAAAAAAGGCTCAAAGATGCATGCTTTACTATAAAAGTCATGGTTTTCATGAGGATGGGTTTGATAAGATGATATAAGATATCTGCTTATGCAAAGAAATAAAGAGAAAAGTATAGACGATATACCAATAAAGCTTGCAAAACTTTTTTTCTTTGAACAATGAAAGTTATAATTTTTTTAGGCTCTAATGGTTTTTCTATGTTTCTGGTTTTTCACTTACTTTTCCTTCCTTTATTTGCTATAGATACCCAAGAAGGAATAAAAAAAGATGAGCTTTAGAATGATACTATAGATAAAGAGTGTAGACACCCTATTTTGTTTGGGCCATCATCTAAGGCATCGTAAGTCATTATTCTTGCATCATTGGAGTTAAGCAGATGAGCACGGGTCAATTTCCCATTATTTTTGACCAAGGTGCGTTATTCAAAGAGCCTAAGGTATGTGCAAATCACATTGGTGCTTAGATATTGATACTAAGCTTTCACCTCACTAAAAGTTTAAATTTTCACATCTAATATTGATACAAGAGGGTTTGGTATCGATACCTAATGTGTGATATCGATACTTAGCATGTTTGTATCAATACAGGCCTTGGCAGTACCTAAAACTGTGATTTTTAGCTAAATGTATCGATACACAAGCAAAAGTATTGATACAAGCAATAATTTTTTTAGGCTCTTATGGTTTTTCTATGTTTCTGGTTTTTCATTTACTTTTCCTTCCTTAATTTGCTATAGATGCCCAAGAAGGAATAAAAAAGATAAGCTTTAGAATAATACTATAGATAAAGAGTGCAAGCACCCCATTTTGTTTAAGCCATCATCTAAGGCATTGAAAGTTATTTTTCTAGCATCATTGGAGTCAAGCGAATGAGCACGGGTCAATTTCCCATCATTTTTTATCGAGGTGAGTTATTCAAAGAGCCTAAGGTATGTGCAAATCACATTGGTGCTTAGGTATTAATACTAAGCTTTCACCCTACTAAAAGTTTAAATTTTCACATCTAATATTGATACAGGAGGGTTTGGTAATGATACCTAATGTGTGATATTGATACTTAGCATGTTTGTATCAATACAGACCTTGACAGTAACTAAAACTATGATTTTTAGCCAAATGTATTGATACACAAGCAAGAGTATTGATACAAGCCTTTGTGGTATTGATATAGGTCTTCAAGTCCTAAGATTGGGAACACTTTTTATTCTTGGTATCAATACAAACGTTATTGTACGATACTGGAGGGCAAAATTTGCCTTGTGTATCGATACAAAATGCTTTATATCGATACACCAAGGCATTTTTACCTAGTTTGAATCATTTTTTAGCTTTTGCTCCATTGATATGAAAATCTAACTTAAACATATTCTTTGTGAGAAAAATCATAAAAATTCATACCAGGCCTCAGTTTTGGATTTGTGATTAGATTTGAACAAATTTTTTAGGCCCAAATAGCCATGACGAGGGACATTTTATGAGATTATGCAAGTTACTAAAAGGTAAGACTAATTTTTGTTAATGCTCAGTAGTATAAAATGGCCTTGATCCACTATTTTTACTAAGCAAACCAATAAGTTTGTTAGTACCTTGTCCCTGCATGAGGTATACGCATAAAAATCCCATAATACTTTGCTTTGTGTATTTTTTGTCTTCATATTCACATGGCTATATATGCCAACTTTGGCTCAGTTGAGAGATACATACACAGGCAACACAGAACCTTACATACTACACACACATTCTTAATAGAAAACACTCAATTTCATACATTTTCTCAATATTCCTCAACAAAAAAAATAAAATAAAAACCCCTCTTCATTCCCATAGCTCCTTCAAACCACCATTAAAAACCCTTCTAAAATTCTCTATTTCACTTATCATTCCTCTCATAACTCCCTTCCATTAACACCATAAATAAAAATCCCTTTCTTTTCATCACTTTTTTTTGCTAACCAACATTTAAAAAAGGAAAATGTGTGTTTAAAGTTGTTGCTCAAAGAAAAAGGATAAAGCTTGAAGGTTTTGGTATATCTTATTCCCTTGCTCTATTTATTTCCTTATTTTTTTTAGCATTTACATCATCCTAATAACCCTTTTTTTGTTACCATGACCCTTTTAAGATTTCATGCATTATTATGGCCTTGGTTGTGGCAGTCTTGGGATTTTAATGATCTTCTTGATGCCATGATGTTGCTTGGATCGTTAAACATGCCATTTTTTATTTTCACCATCACAACAGTCCCTGTTCATGCATTTCTTATCAAGCTTTATCCATCTTCACATGTTCAACTTATACTTAAATGTTCACCCTAACATGTCTTGAGCATATTTATGCATTTCTTGCATCTTGGTAGGTTTCATGGAATAAAAATGCTATCTTGAAAATTCCAACATGCTTTTCTTTCGTTAAACTTATTCACACCATCATTCATGGCTTGATTCTAAATGTCATTTATGAGGCTAACATTCTTATGCATATTATTTATCATCATCTTCCATCTTGGCAATCTTTTCTATTTGTCAAAGTGTCATATTTGTTTCTTTAAATACACTGTCCATGTTCTTCTTTATTTACATTGCATCTCATTCATAACATTTTTGTCAAAATGCTTACTAGTTTGTTGTAAAAATTTGATTTTCAGATTCCCCAAGTTAAGTCTATGCTACCTCTAATAGATGGAAACTAGTATAGATTTAATCTTTTCTCATAATTGGTCCTCTAATCTTAGGGACAAATCAAACTTTCTAACTCAGGATTCATGGTTGAATAAACTTAAAAATTTTATCTTTTTTAGAAAAATGCCCTTTTATTTGTTAGAAATAGTAAGCCTTGATCTTGAGTTTTATTTGTGGCATGGTAAATGGATTGTTTCATCATCCTAAACTATTTCGAGACTGTGGAATGAGCTTATGATGCCTATGTCACCCTTTTCACTGTGTCAGGGATGTTTGGATGTCCTTGGCTCGAATTTAGTCCTAAAAAACCAAAAAATACCAAAAAACTCACTTATTTTGGCTTTAATAGCATTGTGTCCACCATTAAAAAATTGCTTTTGAGGCTAACTAGATATTTCTGAAAGTTTTTTTTTTGATTTTTTCTTAGAAAAAAAATCAAATTACCTTTCTAATAGTGTCTCATTTGCACCCAGACCATTTCGGATGAGGGAGTTATGATTTTTTTAACCCTCACTATCTAGAACCCCTAAAACCATCAAACTACATTTTGTTTAGCCCATTTTAGCCCATCAGATGATTTTTATAAATTTTTTTATTTTTATAAACTACCTTTCTGAAAAGTTATCATTTGCAATTTAATGATATCAAATAAGTTTGAAATAATTTTCCAAAATCCGTTATGCTCTTTCCCCTGCACATGCTGCCAGTGTTGAAACAGACCCAAGTTTCAAAATTAATTCTGCCTAAAAAATGATTTCTAAGATTTTTGGACTATTTTTATATTAATCCTCGTAGGGTTACCTTTCCAATGGTACCTCATTCACCTCCTAAAAACTTCACATAAACTTGAAATAAATTCTGGAATAGAGACAGTGCAATCTATCCCTTTTTTTTGGAATTAAATTAATCCAATTTCTTGAATCACCTTTATCGATACATTCAAACATCTCAAAATGCATTTGACTAATTCCATATGAAGTCATGTACTACAACACAAACCCTTTGACTCAGATCAAGGCTAAAACAAAATGATAATTTCATTTAAATTCTAAGTTGTTATTTTTAAAATACTTTTTCCCCAAAAAATTATTTTTCTTCATAAATATCAAAATTTTTACTTTTGGGATACTCTAACCCCGTTCTCTGAAAAGATACTTCATCTTCACTTTGCATTCAAAACTTAAATTTTTTTTCTCTTAGATCTTTTTAGGATTTCTAATCGAAACCTTTTTAAATATAAAATTTTCACCTTTAGGATGCTTCAACCCTATTTTTTTGAAGGGATCCTCTAACCTCGTTTTTTCATTCAAAACTTAAATTTTCTCTATCTCAGACCTTTTTAGGATTCCTAATCAAACCTTTTTTTAAACATAAAATTTCCAGCTTTAGGGATACTCCAACCTTATTTTTCATTTAAAATTTGAATTTTCTCTCTCTCGAAGCTTTCCAAAATGTCTTTCGATCAAAAACTTTCTTTTGAAGATGTCTAAAATCATCATTATTAGGGATATTCCAACTTGTCTCTTGAGAGGTACTTTAAACCCTACTTTTAAAATTTCACTTGAAATCCAAATACTCATTTCCAAACATCCTGGGTTTACTAATCAAAACTTTTTTTTTAATCCCTTAAGTTACCACTAATTCTAAACGTGTCCCAAAATTATCATTTCGGTTATTTCTCAATAATCGAAGATAATTATAAGATATATTCCAATAGTCCTTTATTTATATGTTTTTTGGTACGTTTGCTTTTATGCAATGTTATTATGTTCGTTTTCGTCTTACTAATATGTTTCTTTATGCGATAACCATTGTGCATTCATATTTTAAAAATTGTTTTCAAAGATTACAAGGCAATGTTCTACATCAGTATTTCTCCGGTCCCTGACATAGAATATTCAAATTTTAAAAATTTAATCCAAAAATTATTTTCATAAAAAATCCCTATGTTGCCTATATCTCTAGGGTACATAGATGGTCTAAAATTTTCTTTCAATTGATAGATCTACAATTTTCATAAATATTCATGCATTAAAGGGGATTATTTCAAAGTAATGTTAAAATGGAACTAATTAAACTAAAACCAAAAAGAGACATGGTTAGCAGGTACCGATTTTGAACGTGTACGAATGCTAATCCTTTCCCATGCGTAGCCAACTCTCGAACCCAATCAATGAATCTTTGGACTTTGTAAACCTCAAAATCGATGTTTCAAGTTTTGTAACTTAGAACATATTTTTTCAATAGGCATCTAGTCATGCCTAGCCTAAAATGATTGGTGGTGACTTCAAATTTATGGTACCTAATGGTAACCTTTTGAGACTAGTTAGGTCAATGATTCGCTTGAGTGGTTTTTCTTCCTTCCATATTATTATGCCTACTTTAGATGTCAATTAATGGAAAACCTAAAGGCTCCAACCAATATAACCACACCATATTTTTTAAGTCATGCATACTCCCTTATGATTATGAAAAAGGGTACATAGAAATAGCTTAGCAACTCCATTCGGGATGACTTAGAGAATTAAGCCTGCAACTAGTTATGTCTCGCCCAATTCTTAGTTCTTTGGTTTCCATCATTATTTAGATATAGCATTTTTTTTATTTTTATCTATTGACCTTTTTAGCTTTCGTGGTTTTGTCTCATGATTATTAGGGACTACTCTATTCCTGAATAGATATGAATTTGACTAAGCATGGTAATGTAGGGGTAGAGCAAAAAGTTTGATTGTTTCCCAACATACACCGTGCACATGCATTTGTATTAGATTCCCACCAAACTCCATGGTAAGGTTAGCATCCCAATTATTAAGAGGTAGCGCACTATCTGCCTTTGTGACTACCCTTTTGTAGGCATAGCAAGATTTTTAGGTTGTAAATTACCCTTTTGTATTTGCATAGGAAAATATATCCATTCGATTGAACTTGTTCTACTAAACTTGTAATGGGCCTAGGATAAAAGTGCCTTGGTTGTCCTTACTGGATAGAAAAGTGATTCTTATACCAATTTAGGCATAAACTTAAACTCATATAGTGAACCTTGCGAGCCAATCCATGTCAAAGTATACCAATGTGTTACTAGAATAACCCAAAAAATAGCGTTACTCACAGAAACACTTCTTGCGTTTACTCCTATATACCATGGTTACATAGGCTATGATGGATAAATGTTGTCACCTATGTTTTTCTTTTTATTTCATGATCTTTTTTCAAGGCATGCTTTTACACTTGACGGCTAACCCTCTTTAATAAATGGGAGATGACAAGCGAATGCCATTGCCTACAATACCCTATGATATCTTAAAAGAGTTATATTTGACCTAAACAATCAATCAAGCTCTCTAAATGATGGTTTAATTTGTCTTCATCGTAGATGGGTATGAAAGAACGTCACTACTTAGTTGGTTAGTTTTGTCCCTTCGAGGTATTAAGTCACCCCGTTAAGGGGAAGTTTTTAATCCAAGTATGTCATTATGCTTTCTGCTTATTATCACAACATTCACAATCGTCATGTCTGCCCTTAGGCATCGTATAGTCTGTTGTCAGGGTAATTTTTGTGATGTATTTTGTTGCTATTCTTTTATTCCTTTATTTTTATGCTTATTATTTCTATGGTCACGAACTTATTTCCTTATTGTTTTTCTATTTGATGTATGTATCATTTCATCATAATCATCACCATTATGGGACAACTGGCCAATGGTTCAATGTTCAGTAAGGGATGTCTGTGATGGAACAACATTCCATTGGTTTTTATTGCATTTGCATAACTAACTCAGTTCTTTTATTGCTTTATTAATTTAGTATCATGACTGCATATTCACTGTCATATCATTAAACATGCTTATGGCATGTCATCAAAGTCTAATCCAGTAACAACCTAAAGTGAAAGTGCTTTAAAACCTTAAACCTATCATTCTTCATTGGTATAACACTCGTAATCATCAAAGAGTCATGGAAAAATGATCACCAAGTCTGCATCCAATAACTTAAGCTCATATATAAGGAGTCTTAAAAGAAATCTCTTTGTAAGAATGAAGAACTCCAAGCTCAGATTATGGAATAACTAAGCTATTGTCCAAGGCTTTGAAGGAAAGAAAGGGAAGCAAGCACCATCAACGTAGGAAAAGAACCGATTAATCCCAAGAACAACTTGAACAGTGGTGCTAAAGCCACTAACGCTCAAAAAAAGGCATCACATGGATAGCATCCTTCAGTAGTAATGATCCCATCGACTTAACCGTTTATCTATATAACCTAGCAATAGTACCCCATTTGGTTTAAGGATTTTCAAGTGTGGCCTCTTCACTAGCAAGACCTATAGTCCCAAAATCTAGATAGGCAAACGAAGCAAAAAGGTTTTTAGAAAATGATGAAGACTTAAACAAGTATCAATCATAGGAAAAGTGCCTTTAAGCCGTCGAAGAAAGTGATAAATTTAGGATTTTAGATGCTAAATCCTTAGGACTAGTTTTCTATCTCATTATCCCTCTTAAATTCAAAGTGCGAGACTTTAAAAAGTATAATGGGACTACAGACCTTATTGCCTACCTTCACATGTACTACCATGAGATGGCTAGATATGACGAGAATGAAAAGTTGCTAATTCATTGCTTCTAGGATAGCTTGATTAGGGCAGCCATCTTTTGGTATATAAGGCTTGATCTTGTAAAATATTAGACATAGGTAGATTCCTTGATCAATATAAGCACATATCCGATTGGACCCTAGATGTTTTTGCCTTATGAATATGGAAAAGAAAGCCTCTAAGAGCTTTAAGTGAGATGCTCAGAGGTGGAGAGAAGAAATAGCTTAAGTTCACCCTCTTTTGATCGAGAAAGAAATGATGACCATATTTACCAATAGCCTACAAGCTCCATAATATGACAGGTTGGTAGGAAATACCATGAAGAATTTTACTGACATGGTTGTATCGAGCAAAATTATCAATAATGCAATCAAATATAGCAAGATATGCATTAAAAAATCATCCAAACAATCAAAAAGTCAACAGCCAAGGGTAAAGAGAATGAGCTGAATATTGTTAGTGAAAATCATGCTAGATTCACTCTGAATCCATATTCGGCATAAGGTATGTCTTTTTAAACATGTTGTATCTAGGTTTTAACCTCTATTCACCAGTTTCATAACCAGTTCATCTACTAGCTTTGTTTCGACAAAAAGTTTCACATCGAATACCATTCAAAAAACTGCTCAAAGCATAGAACCCCATAACACGAACAACGTAAGAGCTTCAAATAATCAATAAGCACCCTAGGAAAAGGAACACTTTAAAACACTTTCTTACTCCTATAAAGGGATTTACTCCCATCTGTTGATGGGTTATCTAGTGGCCCTGGTATTCATAAACACAAGATCACCTTTATATCCCAAATGGTACGATGAGAATGCCTATTGTGAGTACCACGTTGGAGCATAAGGTTATTCTATTGAGAATTACGTCTCATTTAAGAGAAAGGTGTACAGCTTGATATAAAAAAGGTATGATCAAGGTTGAACAAGGTCTGAGCCTAATGTTGAAACCAATTCACTTCCTAACCACGTAAAATCAATAGTAAATATTATGATCAATAGGAAGGCTGTTGGGTCAAAAAAACATTAGAAAAGTCAAGACATTGATGAACAAGGTATGACAAGCTTTTGTGAAGGTTGGAATAATGTTAGATTTTGAAAACCAAAGTAAAAAAAACCATTTAACCATTTTGCTACCACTACGATTGAAGGCACATTCTGTAACATTGTTCACTTTTCCTAGAAATGGTCCAAAAAATGCTTGACCGGTCCGAAATCGTGTTTTATGAGAAGCAAAATGAATACATCAGTCTTTCTATTAATGCCATAGATGAGGAGAGACCTACTACTGACTAGGTTGTGAATTGTTTCTTTCTTATAAGCATCGAAAAGAGAGCTAATGAAAGCTTTAAATAGTACCCTCTATGGTGGATAGAAGAGGCCATGCAGATTTACTCCTTATTGATAGAGAAAAAGATGACTATTAGATTTAGCACATTGCAAGCCCTTTATTATGAAAAAATAGCAAAGATCGTCCCAAGAAATTTTACAGATGTAGTCATATTGTGTGAAATGATTAATGAGGCCATGAAAAGTGACTCGAGCAAAAGAGAGAGCTTTAAGTGCAAAGGAAAAAAAAGTTAAGGCTAAATAAAGGCAAAAATCCAATGTTGGAACTAACTTATCCAAAGCTTATACTGAATTAGGTGCAAAAAGAATGGCTATTAAAGATAATCGTGAGATCGTAAAGAACATAGATAAGTTTAAGATGCTAATGAATTTAGTTTAACAAATCTTAGTAGAAGCTAAATTGGTTAACATGGTTGAAAGGGCAAAAGATGAAGCTGATGACTTTTATGATTTGCATACCTTCTATGGCCACGCACTCCAAATGTGTAAAGAGTTTCATGCTATGGTTCAAAGAATAATGAATGAAAGTAGTATAGAATTCTATGATAATAAGCGAGCCTCACATACCATGTTAGTAAATGAAATACTATCTACCAACATCAAAGAAAAGGAAAAAAAATCCACCGTACAAGGTCAGAAGGCCATTGGTCTTATTTGACAACCAACCAAATATCAAAGCTGCCCTTGTTCAGCATACAACAAAAATGATTATTCAACTTCCATCCCTTTTTCCTTATAAAGACAATAAGGCGATTCCTTGGAAATGTGAAAGTAAAACTTTAATCACTAAAGAACCTAGTTAATAAGCAGCAGATATTGACTTCAAAAAGGTAGGCCATCTAACTCAAAATGACAGATGTTATGTCATAACTACATTAAAAAGTGAAACTCAACAAAAGAATACTATTCATATTCCTTAAGCACTTAAGTTTATAACTAAAGAATCAAATCCTGTAGCTGCATAGGATTTAGTAAGTGAAAAAGAAGCTACAAAATTCCTTAAGTTCATTAAGCATAGCGAATATAGTATCATTGATCAGTTGAATGAGTGACTCGTTAAGATATTTATGCTATCACTCTTATTAAACTTCAAAGCTCATAGGAATGCTCTTCTCAAGGTCTTGAATAAGGCATATGTCCTTTCTAACATCCCAATAATCCAGTTGGATCATCTAGTAAGCAACATCACTACCAAAAACTATATATCTTTCAGCAATGATGAAATCCCTCATGGAGGAAGAGGAAACTATAAAGCTTTTCACATCACCATATACGACCAAGGTAGCATATTGGCCAAGGTGCTCATTGATAATATATCAATGTTGATTGTAATGATCGTATCATGCTTGAACAAGCTTCCCATTTACACATCTCAGATTTAGAATAACTACATGGTTGTGCAAGCATTTAATGGAACTTGGAGGAACATCATGGGAAATATCACTCTTCCACTCTAAATTAGCCCATGCATTTATGAAGTAGACTTCCATGTGATAGACATTGCTCGATTATATAATTACCTATTAGGAAGGCCTTGAATTCACTCTACGAATGTAGTACCATGATATTGCATCAAAAATTGAAATTCATCATTGAAAACAAAGTTGTTAGCACTGAAGGCGAGGAATATATTATTACCACTATTTTAACTAATGCCTTGTATACTGAACCCGATGAAGATGCTTTGAAACCTGTGTTTTAGTCTTTAAGTTTGTCAATGCAACTTATGTCAACAAAGGGTCACCAATGTTGAGCCTTACCTATTAAGGAACACTCATATGGGTCTAAAGTTAAGTGTTGGTACAAGTGCCTAAGCTGAAAAATGATTAAAAAAACACCTCCAAGGAATTGCCAGAGCATTAAAAGTTATCAACCAGATTGGCTAAAGGGGTTAGGGTTTAAGACCAGTGCACAATAATAAAGAAAGCTCAAAGGAACCACGAAAAAATGATGGCCTATCTTTTGGGACAAGACTTGAGGCAGGAATCAATGTGACTTCCACTGCTCTAGGAAGGTTTTTGTTTGAAAGAATGTGTGAATGTCAACTCTATCAATATTGCGCTCGTACTGAATAAGACATTTGGGGATCTTTCTATCAATATGACTGAGGAGTCATTAATACTTGTGCCACTATTGCCTAATCGACCTTTAATCTTGTATCTATCAATGTTCGATAGGTTAATGGGCTATGTATTAGTTTAACATAATAAGTTAGGTAAAAGGGAACAAGCTATCTACTATTTGAGCAAGAAGCTCATGGAGTGTGAAAATAACTATTCAGTAGTAGAGAAGTTATGTTGTACTCTAGTATGGATAACTCGAAGTTAAGGTAATGCATGCTATACCATGCCATATGGCTGATCGACTGTCATAACATGGCCTGGATGCAAATCCTGACCAAGCTCGACTTAAACGGCCCTTGACTATGCAAGTGATGATGTATCATTATTTCAAAACTATTCATTCTTCTCTTTTTTTTGGGCCATATCGATATTAATACTCTCATTTCTAGAGACTCATTAATTAAGATGAATCATTTGCCTATCTTAACCTTAAATAGTCATTACAAAATGACCATTTATTTGGAGCCACCACCAATCTATTTTGGCCAGGTGAGATTGGTCACCTGTCGGAATTAATGCTTTAAAGGTTACAAAACCCTAAAGATAAATTCCATGGTTTACAGAGTACCAAAAACATTTTTTAGGGTTCGAGAGTTAGTTACAGCCACAAATAAGGATTGACTCCCTTCTGGTGCCCAAAATTGGTACCTTATTGATCATGGTTAATTTAAACTTTAATTTTTATCTAGCTTCAATATGTGGTATTTAATTACAATTCTCATATTGTTGAAAGAAGATTTTATTATTCCATGACAGAAAATTAAGGTTTTGAATTTTAAAAATTGAAACATCTTACGCAACCCTACCGGAAAACCACTAGGACACGAAAGTTTTTATTATTCCCTTTTATACCCCAACGAAAAACCAAAGGGACCTAAAAGGTTTTGAAAAACCAAAATGTCTTTCACATCCTACTAGAGTACCTGGTAGAATGTGAAAGGTTTTTATTTGTATAAAATTCTTGATTTCTATTTTGAAAAGGGTATCTCGTATTAGAATGATCTGTAAAACCCTATCACATATGGGTGAGAGGAATTTCACGCATTATTCTAATTCCAAGACATTGCCTTTATTTTACAAAGACATATGAATTTTGTTTGAAGTAAAAATAAAAGACTTATGACTCGGTCTAGACATTAAAGTACTAATTTGAATCTAAAGACTAAAAAAGAAAAATAACTATCCTTAAAGTATACCTTCGGCATAGAAACACCC
>JBBYHO010415268.1:0-34647 GCA_038382025.1 Adansonia gregorii
ATTTAAACATAAGCTAATTAAGCTTAAGTTTTAGTTATATCAAAACTGAGATTAATTCAAAGCTAATATAGCTAACACTCTTTTTCAATCATTTTTTAGAGTTAAAGTTCATTTGTCAGTTGGGACAAACACGAATTCATATAGTAATCTTCTTTCTTTTTATGATTGGGTACGATAAACTCATTCTCCTCATTAGGATAAATGACGGTGATGCTTTGGTTTCAAAAAAAAGCTTTTCTTTCCATTATTTTCAGTATTAAAGTTCATTTGTCAATAGGGACAAATATATATTAACATAGTAATCCCCTTTCTTTCCTTGATTAGGCACCATATAAACTCATACTCTGCATTGGAATAAATGGCATTGATGCTTTGGTTTCACAAAAAAAGCTTTTCTTTCCATTATTTTTAGAATTAAAGCTCATTTGCCAATTGCAACAAACGCAGATTCATATAGTAATCTCCTTTCTTTTCATGATTAGGCACCTTAAACTCATTCTCCTTATTGGAATAAATGACATTGAAGCTTTGGTTTCATAAGAAAAGCTTCTCTTTCCATCATTTTGTAGTGTTAAAGCTAATTTCTCATTTGGGACAAACATGAATTCACATTGTAATCTCCTTTCTTTTCATGATGAGGCACCATAAACTCATTTCCTGCACTGGGATAAATACATTGACGTTTTAGTTTCATAAGAAAAGCTTCTCTTTTCATCATTTTACAGAGTTAAAGCCTATTTGTCGATTAGGACAAACATGGATTCACATAGTAATCTCTTTTCTTTTCTTGATTGGGTGCCATAAACTCATTCTCCTTATTGGATAAATGACACTGATGCTTTGGTTTAATAAGAAAAGCTTCCTTTTTCCATCATTTTTAGTGTTTAAGTTCATTTATGAATTGGGATGAATATAGAATCACATAGTAATCTCTTTTTTTTCTTGATTGGGCACCATAAACTCGTTCTCTATTTTGGGATAAATGACATTGATGCTTTGGTTTCACAAGAAAAGCTTCTCTTTCCATCATTTTCAGAATTAAAGTTCATTAGCCAATTGGGGCAAACATGGATTCATGTAGACTTTCCTTTCTTTTCACGATTTGGCACCATAAACTCATTCCCTGCATTGCAATAAATGATATTGATGCTTTGGTTTCTTAATAAAAGCTTCTCTTTCCATCATTTTATAGAGTTAAAGCTTATTTGTTGATTGGGAAAGGCACAGATTCATAGAGTAAAGTCCTTTCTTTTCATGATTGGGCACCATAAACTCGTCCTTATTAGGATAAATAGAATTGATGCTTTGGTTTCATAAGAAAAGCTTATCTTTCCATCATTTCTAGTGTTAAAGTTCATTTGTCATTTGGAAAAAACATGGATTCATCTAATAATCTTTTTTCTTTTAATGATTGGGCACCATAAACTCATTCTCCTCATTGGGATAAATGACATTGATGCTTTGGTTTTATAAGAAAAGCTTCTCTTTCCATCGTTTTTTAAAGTTGAGGTTCATTTATCAATTAGGAGAAATACGGATTCACATAATAATCTTTTTTAGTTTACATAATTAGGGACAATAAACTCATTCTCTTATTTGAGGTAAATCACATTGATTCCATGGTTTCATTTAACGAGCTTTCATTCCCACAATTTTTTAAAATCAAAGTTCATTTTCCAATGAGGATAAAAATGGATTCATAAAAGAATCTCCTTGCTTTTCATGATTGGGCACCATTAACTCATTCCCCATATTGGGATAAATGGCACTGATGCTTTGCTTTCATAAGTGTTGCAACATACTACCCTAGGGTGGATCCTCACAGATCTATAGGTGTGTAGGACTTAAAATATTTTCCTAACTTAAAAATGTCTTCTTGACTGAGACTATTCTTTGGCAATTTGATGAGAATGAGAAAGTACAGATTCTCAACTTATGACATAATGAGGGGGGACCATAAGATGAACACTTATCTTATTGTTCTCGTATGACCATCGTGAAATGGCCAACGCTTGGAGTCACCATTGCTTATTTTAGGCTAGGCTTGATTGGATACCTATTGAAACCTATGTTTTGAGTTAGGAAACTCAAAACATCGATCTCATGGTCTACGTAATGCAAAGATTCACCGTTTGGGTTCATGAGTTGATTATGCACGATAAGGTACAAACCTCTTCACGACGCTCGAAATCAATACCATACTAGCTATATCTTATTTCAGTTTCAATCTTAACTTGTCATTATTTTAATATAACCCTTTTTTGATACATGAATCTTATAAAAATACAAACCCAGGTTTTGATGAAAAAGATTTAATCTCATATATACCCCGAAGAGATAGGGAATATAGATTTTCAATAAAATAACCTCTGGATTTTACTTTGAAAATGGAATGTTCCACTTTAAGCACTGGAGAGATACCCACATGGGACATTACCTTAATTTTATTTGAAATGATTTGAAAAAATGAATGCAAATGACCATCGCAAAGAAATCATGTTAGTGAGGCAATAAATGAAGTAACATAACATGGATCGTTCAATGCAATGATAAAGAAAATGGGTGGACTGTTGGAATTTATCTTGCTATGGCATTGATTTTTTGGGAATAATCTAATCGATAATTTTTTAGATGCATCTGGGTTTCTTGATTAAACAAGGTTTGTTTGACATGTTTGAAGAAGTCCGAGAAGGAGAAAAAAATTAATTATAATTGGAAGATAAGGTTGGGGTATCCCTTCGAAAAGATAAGGTTAAAGATCCCTATGGATGATGAATAATTTTGATGAAGAAAGATTCTCAAAAGGTTGATCGTTTTGAAAAATGGGATTAGAGCATCCCCTTATAAAGTGGGGGTTGGAGTATCCCCATGGATGACAAAACTTCATGATTTAGAAAATGGGTGGGCATTCCGACAATTTTGGCAAGAGAAATTATTATGAATAGGGACAGTAAAAATGTAAAATGTGTTTGTGCCTTAATACAAGCCTATGGAGGTCAAAGCATGTTCTCGAGCCTGATCGGGTTAATACGAAGACATTCGAATGTCTCGAGACGAAGCTCAAGAAAATAACTTAATTTTTAACCATAACCGAAAACATGGGACAGCATCGCACTATCTTGCTTCCCGAATTTATTCTAAATTGGATTGAAGGATTTAAAGGGTGGACAAGATACCGCTAGAAAGCTAACTCGATGAGGGTCAACTTAAAAATGTTCCCAATATCCAAGAAAGTCATTTTCCATGGGAATAAATTTTCAAGTTCGGACTGATTGAGCTACATGCAGAGCATATGAGGGACAAGGTGTGTCAAAATTTGAAAAATCACCCTGGACTCATTTGGTATCGAAAAATTGCAAGCGATACCTTTCTGAAAATGGGATTTCATGAATCTTTTAGGACGAATGTTTGAAATATTTGGAAAAATAATTTAGTGGCTTGAATGGCCCAACCAGAATACATGTTCGAATTCTAAAAGTTCCAAACAGTTTAGACTTGAAAAATCATAACTCTCTCATCCAAAATGATCCAGGGGTTAATAAGATATCATTTTTAAAGATAATTCAACATGCTTTGAGAGACAAATATCAAAAAATTCTTGAAAAATCATTTGGGATTTTAAAGTGATTTTTCAATTTGCAACAGTTGTGCTACCAGCAGAGGATAAAGCAAAGCATGGGATATCTATAATTTTTTATGTCTACAGGTCCAAACTCGAGGCATTGATGTTCGAATGTCTATGATTAAAGGGAAAGAATGGCATGAGCATCACGAACTCATTTGCACAGCCTTGGAGCAATTTGTGATGATGAAATAGCTCGTTGATCATACCAATTATGATTTAGACTTAAATAAGACACAAACATTTAGGGAAAACTTGTAGGACCATTTTCATTTCAAAATCAAAAGATTTGAGCTTGTTTAACCAAGATTCCAGATCTTGAAAACTTAATTTTTCCCAAGATATTTTGCTTACTTTAAGGAAAATGCTAAGGCTATGCTAATCCTCATTAGTTGAGGTTAACATGCTTGGCTTATGGGTTTTGAAAATTAGTTTTTGAAAGCCATCAAACATGCATTTTGACAAGAGGATGACATTAAACATACAAAGGGATGGCATATAACATGAATGCGGATGCTAACTTTGCCAATGGTTTAGACAAAAAAAGTGCTATGCATTGTGACAAGAAAATGTCATGGATGCTAAAAATGACAATGATTCATGCAAGCTAATGTGTAAATGAGCATAAAATATGTTAGGCTAATGATTCATACATGGATTAAGGATAACAAGATGCATGGATATGGCATGAAATGCATGAGCAAGAGATATCAAACTAATAGGGATGAAACGAGGCATTTTGCACATCAAAGGAGCACTAAAGCATACAAATCCTAAACTACCACAACCAAAAGCCATGATAATGCATGATAATCCTAAGAGGGTGATGAAAACATGGAGAGCTCACTAAAATGATAAAGGTGCTGAAAAATAGAAGATGAAAGTGATAAGTTGAGAAGTTATATCAATAAAACTTCACTTTTGGCCAAATAATTAAAGCAGTAAAGTGGCTTGAAGTTTCCTCTTTTCCTTGGTAATTAGCAAGAAAAATAGAGAAATAATGAGGTCTTGGTTTTGGTATGGATAAGGGTGATTTTTCAATATGTAATGGTTGGGAATGAGTGTTTTAAGGCTGCTTTTAGGTGATAGATGAAGAGCTAGGGATTCTAGTTTTTTGGTGTAGGAATGTGTCTTGGAAGTTGAGAATGAGCTGTCCGCTAACCTTTTTCAGTTAAGGTAGAAGTGGTCCATTTATACCAGCATTTTAGAGCCAAATTGAAGGTGTTTTTCACCATTTCTCAAGGGTGGACAAGGTGATGTCAACTTGGTGGCTATAGGGTGGCTGCAGGGAGCAACTTGCTACCAATGTGATAGGCATAAGGTGGCTGGCTTAAATGCTAAAATGATTTTCCAGCAAATAGGGTAGCTAATGGTGATCTTGGTCAATCAATTACGGAGTAGGGTGATCATGTGATATTGACCTTTTTGATCTAATTTAGACTTAAAAAATGTTTTGATTAGTTCAAAAGACTAAATTCGTAATCTAATAATATTTTAATCTTTCTTGATGCAAAAAAACGAGTTAAAATAAAGTTTGGATCAATGGTGGACAAGTAAAAAATGCCTAGACCATGAAAATGGCTTACATGTATCGATGCATTGCATAATGTATCGATACATTTGGTCTAAAAACCTCGAACATTGTATCGATACTATAGACCATTGTATTGATACTATGAACCACTGTATCGATACATATTTTGATACATATATTGATATGTATCGATACATATTTTGATACATATATTGATATGTATCGATACATATATCGATACATATATTGATATATTGATACTATGAACCACTATATCAATACATATATTGATATGTATTGATGCATTTCTTTACAGAATGCATGTTTTGATCTTGGCATGGTCTAGTATCAATACATGAGGTCCTATATCGATACAGAGGCTCATGTATTGATACATCTACATGTTGTATCGATACAAATAGGGATATTTCAAATTTTTGGATCGTTGGAGCATTGGATTAATACGTGAGAACCATGTATCAATACATTCAAGTAAAATTATGAATTTTCTCATATCTTTTTTGATGCCACATCTTTGTATTTACCTTTGATATGATCCCTAGGCTTCTTAACCTCCTCAAAATACTTTTTCTCCTCGGGTGATCATTGCCCTCTCTCACGTCCATGCTTCAGATTGCTAAAAATTAGCCCAAACAAAATAAGGTGTCTATAATAAGAAAAACTTCTCTTTGCCTTGTATTTTTGAGTTGAAGTTCATTTGTCCATTGGGACAAACGTGAGTTCACATAATAATGTCCATTCTTTTCATCATTGGCACCCTAAACTAGTTTTACTCATTGGGGTAAATGACATTGATGCCTTGGTTTGATAAATAAAGGTTTTCTTTCCACCATTTTTTAGAATTGAAATTTGTTTCTTAATTGGGGTAAACACAGATTCACATAATAGTCTCCATTTTTTTCATGATTGGGGGCCATAAACTCATTCTCCATATTGGGATAAATGACATTGATGCTTTAGTCTCATAAGAGATACTTCTCTTTCCACTATTTTTAGAGTTAAAGTTAATCAATCAATTAGGACAAACATGAATTCACATAGTAGCCTCTTTTTTTCATGATTGGGCACCATAAACTCATTCTTCTCATTGGGGTAAATAACCTTGATGCTTTGGTTTCATAAGAAAAGCTTCACATTCCATCATTTTATAGAGTTAAAGTTCATTTGTCAATCGATACAAACACAGATTCACATAATAATCTCCATTCTTTTCATGATTAAACACCATAAACTCATACTCTTAATTGGGATAAATGACATTGATGTTTTTGTTTCATAAAACAAGCTTCTCTTTCCATGATATTTAATGTTAAAGTTCATTTGTCAATTAGGGCAGACACATATTCACATACTAATCTCCTTTCTTTTCGTGATTTGGCACCATAAACTCATTCTCCCCGTTGGTATAATTGACGTTGATGCTTGATTTCATAAGAAAAGCTTCTCTTTCTATCATTTTCAATGCTAAAGTTCATTTGTCAATTGCGACAAATACAGATTCATATTGTAATTTTTTTTCTTCTCTTAATTGGGCACTATAAATATATTCGCCATATTGGGATAAATGACATTGATGCTTTGGTTTCACAAGACAAGCTTCTCTTTCTATCACTATTTAAAGTTAAGGTTCTTTTGTCAGTTTGGACAAACACAGATTTACATAGTAATCTCCTTTGTTTTCATGATTGGGGACCATAAACTCATTCTTCGCATTAGGACAAATGACATTGATGCTTTGGTTTCATAAGAAAAGCTTCTCTTTCCATCATTTTTAGAGTTAAAGTTCATTTCTCAATTAGGATAAACACAGATTCATATAGTAATCCCTTTTCTATTCATATAGTAATCGCCATAAGCTAGTTCTCCTTATTTGGATAAGTGGCATAGATGCTTTGGTTCCTTAAAAAATGCTTTTCTTTCTATCATTTTTTAGAGTTATAGATCATTTGTCAATTGGGACAAACACGATTTCATGTAGTAATCTCCTTTGTTTTCATGATTGGGTACCATAAGCTCATTGTCCACATTGGGATAAATGATGTTGAGTATTTGGTTTCAAAAAAAAAGCTTTTTGTTCCATCATTTTTAGAGTTAAAGCTCATTTGTCAATTAGGACAAATACGGATTCACATAGTAATCCCCTCTCTTTTCATGATTAAGCACCATAAGCTCGTTCTCCTTATTGGGATAAATGATATTAATGCTTTGGTTTCTTAAGAAAAGCTTCACTTTTCATCATTTTTAGAGTTAAAGTTCATTTGTTAATTTGGAGAAACATGGATTCATATAGTAATCTCATTTCCTTTCATGATTAGGCACCATAAGTCATTCTCTTCATTGGGATAAATGACTTTGACGCTCTGGTTTCATTAGAAAACTTCTCTTTCTATCATTTTTTTGACTTAATGTTTATTTTTCAATTGGTACAAACATAGATTCACATAGTAATCTCCATTCTTTTCATGACTGGGTACCATAAACTTATGCTCCTCATCGGGATAAATGACATTGACGCTTTGGTCTTAGAAGAAAGGCTTTTTTCCATATTTTTTAGAGTTAAATTTTATTTATCAATTGGGATAAACACTGATTTGCATTATAATCTCATTTTTTTTCATGATTTGGCACCATAAACTTATTCTCCTCATTTGTATAAATGACATTAATGCTTTGGTATTATAAGAAAAACTTCACTTTCCATCATTTTTAGCTTTAAACTTCATTTTTCAATAAAGACAAATATGGATTCACATAGTCATCTTTTTTTTTTCATGATTGGGCACCATAAATGCATTCTCTTCATTGGGATTAATGACATTGATGCTTTGGTTTCATAAGAAAAGCTTCACTTTCCATCATTTTTTAAAGTGAAAGTTCATTTGTCAATCGGTACAAACACATATTCATATAGTAATCTCTATTCTTTTCATGATTAGGCACTATAAACTCGTATTCTTAATTGGGATAAATGACATTGATGCTTCTGTTTCATAAGACAAGCTTCTCTTTCCATTATTTTTAGTGTTAAAGTTCATTTGTCAATTGGGACAAACACGGATTCATAGAGTAATCTCCTTTCTTTTCATGATTTGGCACCATAAACTCATTCTTCTTATTGCGATAATTGACATTCATAATTGATTTCGTAAGAAAAAACTTTTTTTTCCATCATTTTCAGTGCTAAAGTTTATTTGTCAATTGCGACAAATATGGATTCATATAGTAATTTTCTTTCTTCTCCTTGTTGGGCACTACTCGCCATATTAGGATAAATAACGTTGATGCTTTGGTTTCACAAGAAAAGCTTCTGTTTCCATCATTTTTGAGAGTTTAGGTTCTTTTGTCAATTTGAACAAACACAGATTCTTATAGTAATCTCCTTTGTTTTCATGATTAAGCAACATAAACTCATTCTCTGTATTGGGAGAAATGACATTGATGCTTTGGTTTCAAAAAAAAAAGTTTCTCTTTCCATTATTTTTAGAGTTAAAGCTCATTTGTCAATTAGGACAAATACGGATTCACACAGTAACCCTTTTTTTTTCATGATTGGGCACTATAAGCTTGTTCTCCTTATTAGGATAAATGACATTAATGCGTTTGTTTTATAAGAAAAGCTTTACTTTCTATCATTCTTAGAGTTAAAGTTCATTCATTAATTTGGACAAACACGGATTCACATAGTAGTCTCCTTTCTTTTCATGATTAGGCACCATAAAGTCATTCTCTTCATTGGGATAAATGACTTTGATGCTTTGATTTCATAAGAAAAGCTTTTCTTTCCATCACTTTTTAGAGTTAAAGTTTATTTGTCGATTGGTACAAAACACAGATTCATATAGTTTCTCCATTCTTTTCATGACTGGGCATCATAAACTTATACTCCTTATTGGGATAAATGACATTAATGCTTTGGTTTTAGAAGAAAGGCTTCTCTTACCATCAATTTTTTAGAGTTAAATTTTATTTGTTAGTTAGGACAAACATAGATTCGTATTATAATCTCCTTTTTTTCATGATTGGGCACCATAAACTCATTCTCCTCATTTGGATAAATGACATTAATGCTTTGGTTTTATAAGAAAAGCTTCACTTTCCATCATTTTTAGTGTTAAATTTCATTTGTCAATAGGGACAAATACAGATTCACATAGTCAACTTCTTTTTTTCGTGATTAAGCACCATAAACTGATTCTCTTCATTGGGATAAATGATATTGATGCTTTGGTTTCATAAGAAAAGCTTCGGTTTCATAAGAAAAACTTCACTTTCCATTATTTTTTAGAGTTAAAGTTCATTTATCAATCGGTACAAATACGGATTCATATAGTAATCTCCATTTTTTTCATGATAAGGCACCATAAACTCATACTCCGAATTAGGATAAATGACATTGATGCTTTTGTTTCATAAGAAAAGCTTCTTTTTGCATCATTTTTAGTTTTAAAGTTCATTTGTCAATTGAAACAAATGCAGATTCACATAGTAATCTCTTTTTTTTTTTGTGATTTGGCCCTATAAACTCATTCTCCTTATTAGGATAATTGATATTGATGCTTGATTTCATAAGAAAAGCTTCTGTTTCCATCATTTTCAGTGCTAAAGTTTAGTTATCAATTGCGATAAACACGAATTCACATAGTAATTTCCTTTTTTCTCCTAGTTGGGCACTATGAACTCATTCATCATATTAGGATAAATGACATTGATGCTTTGGTTTCACAAGAAAAGCTTTTCTTTCCATCATTTTTTAAGAGTAAAAGTTCTTTTGTCAATTTGGACAAATATAGATTCACATAATAGTCTCATTTATTTTCATGATTGGGCACCATAAACTCATTCTCCGCATGAGGACAAATGATATTGATGCTTTGGTTTCATAAGGAAAGCTTTCCTTTCCATTATTTTTAGAGTTAAAGTTAATTTATCAATTGGGATAAACACGGATTCACATAGTAATCCTCTTTCTATTCATGATTGGGTACCATAAGCTAGTTCTCCTTATTGGGAAAAGTGACATTGATGCTTTGGTTCCATAAGAAATGCTTCTCTTTCTATCTTTTTTAGAGTTATAGTTTATTTCAATTGGCACAAGCATGAATTCATGTAGTAATCTCTTTAGTTTCATGATTGGGTGCCATAAGCTCATTGCCCTCATTGGGATAAATGACATTGATGTTTGGGGTTAAAAAAAACTTCTTTTTCCATCATTTTTAGAGTTAAAACTCATCTATCAATTAGGAGAAATATGGATTCACATAGTAATCCCCTTTTTTTCATGATTGGGCACTATAAGCTCGTTTCCCTCATTGGGATAAATGAAGTTCTGCTTTGGTTTTATAAGAAAAGCTTCACTTTCCATCATTTTTAGAATTAAAGTTCATTTGTTAATTTGGACAAACACGGATTCATGTAGGAATCTCATTTCTTTTCATGATTAGGCACCATAAAGTCATTCTCTTCATTGGGATAAATGACTTTGATGCTTTGGTTTCATAAGAAAAACTTTTTTTTCCATTATTTTTTAGAGTTTAAGTTTATTTGTCAATTGGTACAAACACAGATTCACATAGTAATCTCCATTTTTTTATGACTGGGCACCATAAACTCGCACTCCTCATTAGGATAAATGACATTAACGCTTTGGTTTTAGAAAAAAAAACTTCTCCTTTCATCATATTTTAGAGTTAAATTTTATTTGTCCATTAGAACAATCATGGATTCGCATTATAATCTCTTTTCTTTTCATGATTGGGCACCATAAACTCATTCTCCTTATTTGGATGAATGACATTAATGCTTTGGTTTCAAAAGAAAAGCTTCACTTTCCATCATTTTTAGTGTTAAAGTTCATTTGTCAATAGGGACAAATACGGGTTCACATAGTTATCTTTTTTTTTTTCATGATTGGGCACTATAAACTCATTCTCTTCATTGTGATAAATGACATTGATGCTTTGGTTTCATAAGAAAAGCTTTATTTTCCACCATTTTTAAGAGTTAAAGTTTATTTTTCAATTGGTATAAACATGGATTCACATTGTAATCTCCATTCTTTTCATGATTAGGCACCATAAGCTCATACTCCTAATTGGGATAAATGACATTGATGCTTTGGTTTCATAAGAAAAGCTTCTTTTTTCATCATTTTTAGTGTTAAAGTTCATTTATCAATTGGGACAAACACGAATTCACACAGTAATCTCCTTTCTTTCCATGATTGGGCACCATAAACTCATTCTCCTCATAGGGATAATTGACGTTGATGCTTAATTTCATAAGCAAAGCTTCTCTTTCCATCATTTTCAGTGCTAAAGTTCATTTGTCAATTATGACAGATACGGATTCATATAGTAATTTTCTTTTTTCCCTAATTGGGCACTGTAGACTCTTTCGCTGCATTAGGATAAATGGCATTGATGCTTTGGTTTCACAAGAAAAGCTTCTTTTTCCATCATTTTTTATGGTTAATGTTCTTTTGTCCATTTGGACAAACATAGATTCACATAGTAATCTCCTTTATTTTCATGATTGGGCACCATAAACTCATTCTCCAGGTTGAGACTAATGGCATTGATGCTTTAGTTTCATAAGAAAAGCTTCTCTTTACATCATTTTTAGAGTTAAAGTTCATTTGTCAATTAGGACAAACATGGATTCATATAATAATCCTCTTTCTATTCATTATTGTGTACCATAAGCTAGTTCTCCTTATTAGCATAAGTGACATTGATGCTTTGGTTCCATAAGAAATGCTTCTTTTTCTATCATTTTTTAGAGGTAAAGTTCATTGGCCGGTTGGGACAAACACAAATTCATATAGTACTCTCCTTTGTTTTCATGATTGGGCACCATAAGCTCATTGTCCACATTGGGATAAATAACATTGATGCTTTGGGTTCAAAAAAAAGCTTATCTTTCCATCATTTTTAGAGTTAAAGTTCTTTTGTCAATTAGGACGAATACGGATTCACATAGTAATCTCCTCTCTTTTCATGATTGGGCACCGTAAGCTCGTTCTATTTATTGGGATAAAAGACATTAATGCTTTGGTTTCATAAAAGAGCTTTACTTTGCATTATTTTTAGAGTTAAAGTTTATTTGTCAATTTGGACAAACACAGATTCACATTGTAATCTCTTTTCTTTTCAAAATTAGGCACCATAAAGTCATTTTCTTCATTGGGATAAATGACTTTGATGCTTCAGTTTCATACGAAAAGCTTCTCTTTTCATCATTTTTTAGAGTTAAAGCTTATTTATTACTTGGGACAAACATGGATTCATATAGTAATCTCGTTTCTTTTCGTGAATGGGCACTATAAACTCTTTCTCGTTGTTGGGATAAATGACATTGATGTTTGGTTTCCTAAGAAAAGCTTTTTTTTCCATCATTTTTAGTGTTAAAGATTATTTGCCAATTATGACAAATATGGATTCACATAGTAATATTCTTTCTTCTCTTGATTGGGCACCATAAATTCATTCACTGTATTAGAATAAATGACATTGATGCTTTGATTTCATAAGGAAAATTTCTCTTTCCATCATATTTTAGAGTTAAAGTTCTTTTGTCAGCTAGGATAAACAAGTATTCACATAGCAATCTCCTTTGTTTTTATGATTGGGCACCATTAACCCATTCTCCACATTGGAACAAATGACATTGATGCCTTGGTTTCATAATAAAAGCTTCTCTTTCCATTATTTTTAGAGTTAAAGTTCATTTGTCAGTTAAGACAAACACAGATTCACATAGTAATCCCCTTTTTATTCATGATTGGGCACTGTAAGCTAGTTTTCCTCATTGGGATAAATGACATTAATGCTTTGGTTGCATAAAAAACTTCTCTTTCATTATCTTTTAGAGGTAAAGTTTATTTGTCAGTTAGGAAAAACACAGATTCAGATAGTAATCTCCTTTGATTTCCTCATTAGGCACCATAAACTCATTTTTCGCGTTGGTATAGATGACATTGATGCTTTTGTTTCATAAGAAAAGCTTCTTATTCCAACATTTTTAGAGTTAAAGTTTATTTGTCATTTAGGATAAATATGGATTCACAAAGTAATCCCCTTTCTTTTTATAATTGGGCACCATAAACTCATTCTCCTTATTAAGATAAATGATATTTATGCTTCGTTTCATAAGAAAAACTTCTCTTTCCATCATTTTTAGTGTTAAAGTTTATTTGTCAATTGGGACAAATACGGATTCGCATAATAATCTTCTCTTTTTGCTTGATTGGGCACCATAAACTCATTCGCCGCATTGGGATGACATTGATGCTTTGGTTTCACAAGAAAAATTTCTCTTTCCATCATTTTTAAAATTAAAGTTCATTTGCCAATTGGCATAAACATAGATTCACATAATAATGTCATTTCTTTTCATGATTGGGCACCACAAACTCATTCCTTGCATTGGGATAAATGACATTGATGCTTTGGTTTCATAAGAAAAGCTTTTTTTCAATCATTTTATAGAGGTAAAGCTTTCTCGTCATTTGAGACTTGGGACAAACACGGATTCATGTAGTAATCTTCTTTCTTTTCATGATTAGGCACCATAAACTCATTCTCTTCATTAGGATAAATTGCATTGATGATTTGGTTTCAGAAGAAAAGCTTCTCTTTCTATCATTTTTAGTGTTACAGTTCATTTACCAATTGGGACAAATATGGATTCATATAGTAATCTTCTTTCTTTTCTTGATTGGGCACCACAAACTTATTCTCCGCATTGGGATAAATGACATTGATGCTTTGGTTTCATAGGAAACATTTTTTTCCATCTTTTTTAAAGTTAAAAGTTTATTTGTCAATTAGGACAAACATCGATTCACATAGTAATCTCCCTTCTTTTCATGATTAGGCACCACAAACTCATTCCCTACATTGGGTCTTCTTGCAAATTCAGCCCAATTTAATTAATTAAATAATAATTAGTCTTCTTGCAAATTTAAGCCTGTTTGATTAGATATGATGCCTTTGGTCCTCTTTGTCTCTTGAGATTCCATGCTATCTACAATTCTGCCCATATAGGATTGAAGTGCTTCTTTGAACTTCTTGACTCTTGATCTTATTACCGGTCCATTTGGCATTGCTAGCTCATCTTTGGTTCCATTCCTCTTGCAATGTATCATGGTTGTGCTCACGTTATCCCCTCCCTCTTCCAAAGGATTCATCCTTGAATCTAAATCAAAGTTAAAAGGAGAGAAGTTAAAAGAAACATTAAAAGAGCACTAATACTATACTCACCTGGTAGGTCGATCTTGTGTGCATTGTCATTGATGCGTGCCAACACTTGGAATGGTCTATCACCCCTTGCATCAAGTTTTGACTTTTTTGTTGTGGAAATCGCTCTTTTCATTCATGCACCTAAACCCAATCACTTGGTTCAAAGATAACTTGCTTCTTACCTTTATTTGCCTTTTGGGCACACATGCGATTCTTTTTCTTAATTTGTTCTTGTGCTTTCTCATGTATTGTTTTAACCAAGTCAGCCTTCTTCTTTCCATCTAAACTAGAAATATCATTCAAAGGTAAAGGCATCAAGTCTAACATAGTTAATGGATTAAAACCATACATAATTTCAAATGGAGAATAACTTATAGAAGAATGTATAAAATGATTATATACAAACTTAATGAATGGCAAATAATCTTCTCAAGTTTTCAAGTTCTTTCCAACAATTGCACGCAACATGGTTCCTAAAGTCCTATGACTACCTTAGTTTACCCATCAGTTTGTGGGTGACATGTAGTAAAGAATAAAAGTTTAGTACCTAACTTTCCTAATAAAACTCTCCACAAGTGACTTAGGAACTTAACATCCCTGTCTGAAATAATGGTTCTTGGCACACCATGAAGTCAAACCATTTCCTTAAGGAAAAGATCAGCAATGTTTATTGCATCATCTGTTTTATGGCAAGTAATGAAATAAGCCATTTTACCAAATATGTCCATAATAACAGATATGCTATCCCTACTTTTCCTAGTCCTAGGTAAACCCAATATAAAATCCATAGATATATCAATCCAAGGTTCACTAGGTACAGGTAAAGGTGTATACAGACCATGAGGCATCGACCTAGACTTAGCTTGTTTACATGTAATATAGTTGGCATAAACCCTTTCCACATCTTTTCTCATATTCAGACAATAAAAATGTTCACTAAGCATATCTAAGGTCTTTTGCACACCAAAATGCCCCATTAA
Source organism: Adansonia gregorii (assembly GCA_038382025.1). NCBI lineage: Eukaryota > Viridiplantae > Streptophyta > Magnoliopsida > Malvales > Malvaceae > Adansonia > Adansonia gregorii. The sequence goes on from JBBYHO010415268.1 coordinate 15,397, forward strand.
CCCTCCATTATGTGTTTCTCTAACAAGTAACTCCTAAATAGAACATGTAAGAATGCAAAGTTGTTTACCCCTAAAAAGATATCCTTCATGTCTATAGAACTTATCAAATGCAGCATCTTCACAAGCTTGATATACATTAGCAAAATCAGCATCATCAATATACAACTCTTTTAAATGCTCAAATCCAAGTAACTTAGAAGTAAGCATAGAAATTAAAGCATATCTTTTTTATAGTGCATCAGCCACAACATTTTCCATACCTTGCTTGTATTTTATCACATACGAAAATGTTTTAAGATACTTCGCCTAACTTGCATGCCTTTTGCTCAATTTCCCTTATCCCTTTAAGTACTTTAAAGATTGATGATCACTATGTGTCACAAACTATTTACGTACCAAGTAATGTTCCCACACATGAAGACCTCTCACTACGGCATAAAGGTACTTATCATAAGTGGAGTCGTTCAAAGCTGATTCACTAACTTCTCACTGAAATATGCTATAGAACGATTCTCTTGCATCAAAACAGCCCCTATACCAATCCCAAAAGCATCACATTCAATTTCAAAAGTCTTGAAAAAATCAGGCACACATAAAATGGGTGCAGTACATAACTTTTCCTTTAAGGTATTAACTTATTTTCCTATTCTTTCTCGCATCTAAAACCAACATTCTTCTTAATGATTTCATTCAATAGGGCAGCGATAGTAGAGAAATCTCTAACAAATTGCTTATAAAAACTTGCTAAACCATGGAAACTCCTAACCTCACTGGCTAACTTAGGTGTTGGCCATTCTTAAATAGTTTTCACCTTTTCAGAGTCAACCTTAACTCCCTAAACTCACCACAAAACCTAAGAAAACAACTTTATCCATGCAAAATGAACACTTTTTAAGGTTTGCATACAACTTCTCTTTCCTAAGCATATCCAAAATAGCCTTAACATGCATAATATGTTTATCTAAGTTCTTACTATAAATAATATGTCATCAAAGTAAACAACCACAAAATTTCTAAGGAACTCACGCAAACACATGATTCATTAAGCTTATGAAAGTACTAGGTGCATTAGATAAGCCAAAAGGCATAACCAACCACTTACACAATTCATATTTGGTCTTAAATGCAGTTTTCCATTCATCATCTTCTTTCATCCTAATTTAATGATAGCCACTTTTTAAATCAATTTTGGTGAATATGCAGGCACCATGCAACTTATCTAGCATATCATCTAACCTAGGAATAGGATGGTGATACTTTATAGTGATCTTGTTGACTGCTCTACAATCCACACACATCCTCTAAGTTCCATCTTTCTTTGGCACTAAAAAAATTGGCACAGCACAAGGATTTATGCTTTCCCTCACATATCTTTTTTTAAGCAATTATCCACTTGCCTTTATAGTTTCTTTGTCTCTTCTAGATTGCTTCGATAAGCTAGACGATTAGGAATTTGTGCTATTGGTACAAAGTTAATTTGGTGCTCAAGCCCTCTCAAAGGTGGTAACCCATGGGGTACCTCCTCAGGAAAAACATGATCATAATCCTGTAACAAATTCATAAGCACAGTAGGCAAATTTGGGTCAAGTTTAGTGTTAGTAAACAACGTTTCCTTAAACTGAACCAATATTAAAGCTCTCTTGCCAAAGTATACTCTCTTTAACTCTCTTTTTTGGATAAAAACATGGTTGTGTCTTAACCTTTTGACTCCTCTCAATTTTGTTTGCTAACTTTTCTCATTCTTTTTTTTTCACTCACTAACTTTTTCTCTCATGCATATCCCACTTTTTTTCTCACTTGTGCAATCACTCACTATTGGGCCTTTAATTTTATTTCTTTCTTTCATGGCCTCTTTCCTTTCTTCTTTTTTTTTCACTTCACTACCTGAATCCCCACTTGATGATTGTTGAATTTTCAATTGTTCAAGGTATGCTTCTTTGGGTGATAAAGGAGCAAGGGTAATTTTTTGCCCACTATACATAAAAAAACCTATTCATGTACCCATCATTTATAACATGCCTATCAAATTGCCATGGCCTACCCAATAATATATGACCAACTTGCATAGGCACAACAACACACATAACTTCATCAGCATATCTACTAATAGAGAATGCAACAAGTACTTGCTTAGTAACTTTAAATTCACCACTATCATTCAACCGTTGTAGCCTATATGGGTTAAGGTGTTTATCACATTTTGGCCCCAACTTTTTTGCCAAAGTAATACTAGCTACATTAGTGCAACTACCCTCATCTATAATTATGCTACAAACTTTCCCATGTACCAAGCATCTAGTGTGAAATAAGTTCTCCCTTTGTACTAGGCTATTTTCCTTCACATTCAAGTTCGATGCATGCCTGGCAACTAAAGATTCACCCTTAATAGCATATTCAACACTATTATCAATATCAGAATAATCTTTTAAAGGTGGCATACTCAAATCACTACCATCAGACTTATTACCTCCATCAGACTAAAATATAATATCATCACCTTTAATAAACATAGTCTTTTTATTAAGACAATTAGATGCATAATGACCACGCCCTTAACATATACAGCATTTAATATCCCTATGTTTAAAAGGTTTAAAAGATAGATCGGTAGTACCTTTTTGAATTGAAGTACTCTCTTCCTCACCTTTGTTTGTTTCATTGCCTTTGTCCTTGGATCTGAATAGCGTTTCCTTTTTTATCTTTATTTTTGCTCTATTTTAGAGTCCATTTACCATTAGAATTTGAGAAAGACTTGGCTGCCTTTCTTTGTTTTTGTTGCTTCTCCACCTTTATGGCAATGTTCACTAGGTCTTCTATTTTTACATAATGTTGCAACTCAACCACACTAGCAATTTCCCTATTTAAACCACCCATGAACCGAGAAATTGTCACCTCGTACTCCTTTTCTACGTTAGCTTTAATCAATAGCATCTCTATCTCCTTGTGATAATCTTCTACTGATCCTTGTGTAAGTTTATGTAATTGCTGGTGCAACTCTCTATAGTAATGAGATGGCACAAACCTCTTCTTCATCATTTTTTTCATCTCTTCCCAAGTGGATATAGGTGGTTCCCTATTCCTCCTCTTATTTTTTGTTAATTCAACCCACCAAATTAATGCATAATCAAAGAATTCCACTGTAGCCAGTCTCAGTTCTTATCTTCAGAATAGTTGTGACAAGCAAACATCATGTCCAGCCTTCTTTCCCAACTCTAAGTACACTTCAGCATCATTCTTACCTTTGAAGGGTGGAATTTTCATCTTGATGGCATTAATGTTGCTATCTTTTCTCTCCACTATTTCTTCCCTCTTTTTTCTACCCCTTACGGATTGCACTTCATCTTCATACTCATCATACATTTTTCCTAGCTCATTCTCCCTATTCCTATGACTGTCAATTGATCTACTATGGTTTTGGATTCTGCTGGCTTCATTAATTCTTTCTTCCGTCCCAACCATCCTAGTAGAAAACTTTTTAAACTCATCATGAATGCCTTATACCTCAATTTTAGATCAGGCATAATTTCATCCTCCCCCTGATGCAATATTTCCTTTCCATCTCTACTTTGGGCCATTCGTAAAAACAAAAAGCTACAAGAAAATGGTTAGTAATAAAAAGAACCTTACAATTCACTCCTTTTCATATTTCACTCAAAAGATGGCACTCCACTCGTGTTTCACTCAAAATTATCTTTTACCCTCTTCTAAGCTTTCACACTCAAGCTTGCTGTCCTCAATTGCATTTCAAAATTCAGTTTTCAATCAAGGTAATTCACAAACAGCAAATTAAAACTAGGAATGCAATGAAAACACCTAACAGAGAAGATAGGCATAAAACTAGAAACAAGAATACCAAAATGAAAAAAGATAAATTGAGCACACAAGAGGAAGATATGTATGCTGCTCAAAATATAGAATTTAAATTAACAAGAATTAAATTGTTAATTATTTAATGTTTTTTACTCCAGCAACTAAGCTATATTTATTTTATTTTTTCAATTTTATATGATAGCTAGAGTAGCAAATAACTCAAAGAATAAATATGAGAAAAAATAAGAAGAAACTCAAGAATAAGATGAACCCGGCAAATAACTCAAAGAATAAATATGAGAAAAAGAAAAGACAAGAAGAAACTCAAGAACAAGAGGAAAAAACAAGCAAAAATTCAAGAATAAGATGAACACAACAAATAACTTAAAGAACAAATATGAGAAAAAGAAAAGAGAAGAAAAAAACTTAAGAACAAGATCAACCCAACAAGATAAATAAGAATTTATCCCAATCCAAGCTCTGATGCCAAATGATGCAGAACCCCAAGGCTCAAGAACCTAAAACCCCTTAAACCCATACTTTGACAAAAACATGAAGAAGAAGAAATTCCTAACCTTAATGAACCCCCAATCAATTATATGAATGGAAACGCATATGATAAGGTTAATTTGAAAACAAGAATAAAATTCGCCATAAGTAATTACCTTGATAAGAATTATATTCTTGATGTAATAGATAAAGACAAGAAATCCTCTCTAAGATGACTAGAAACTCAATATTTTTGCAACAGCTAAATTTGCCACCCACTGTTCATTATGAGGTATTTATACCCATTGAAAACAAAAAAAACCCTAGAGATGTAGAAGGCCTTTAAACATGGGCCTCCCACCAAAATAACTAAAGGCCAAACCTAACATCACTAAAATATAGCCCATTAAGTCTAAAAGTTTAAATTAAATGAGCTGAAAGCTAATAAAGCCTATATCACCAAAACAGGCCTATAATGAATTAAAAAGAAGCCCATATGCAAAATACAAGTAGTGGGCTGCCCAAAGATATTCTTCAAACTTAAAATAATTAATTAAATAAAAGTTAGAGTCTTTTTACAAATTCAGCCCCATTTGATTAGATACGATGCCATTGGTCCTCATTGTCTCTTAAAATTCCATGCCATTTATAATTCTGCCCATGTAGGATTGAAGTGATTCTTTGAACTTTTTGACTTTTGATCTTATTACTAGCCTATTCAGCATTGCTAGCTCATCTTTGGTTCCATTCCTCTTGCAATGTACCATTGTTGTGCTCACATCAATTTTATAAAGTTAAAGATTATTTGTCATTTGGGACAAACATGGATTCACATATTAATCTCCCTTTCTTTCATGATTGGGCACCATAAGCTAGTTTCTTTTATTACGATAAATGACATTGATGCTTTAGTTTCATAAGAAAAGCCTTTCTTTCCTTTATTTTATAGAGTTAAAGGTTATTTTTTTAATTAGGGTAAACATGGATTCATATAGTAATCTCCTTTCTTTTCATGACTGCGCATCATAAACACATCCTCCTTATTGGGATAAATGACATTGATGCCTTACTTTCATAAGAAAAGCTTCTCTTTTCATTATTTTTAGTGGTAAAGTTCATTTGCCAATTGAGAGAAATACAGATTCACATAGTAATCTTTTTTCTTTTCTTGATACTTTGGTTTCGCAAGAAAAGCTTCTCTTTCCATTATTTTTAGAATTCAAGTTCATTTGCCAATTAGGACGAACAAGGATTTACATAATAATCTTTTTTTTCATAATTAGGCACCATAAACTCATTATTCGCATTAGGATAAAGCTTTGGTTTCATAAGAAAAACTTCTCTTTCCATCATTTTATAGGGTTAAAGCTTATTTATTGATTAGGAACAACATGGGTTCACAGAAAAATCTCCTTTTTGTTCCTGATAGGGCACTATAAACTCATTCTCCATATTGAGATAAATGACATTGATGCTTTGGTTTCACAAGAAAAACTTCTCTGTCAATCATTTTTAGAAGTAAAGTTCATTTTCCAATTAGGACAAACACGAATTCATATAGTAATCTCTTTTTTTTTTTTTTGAGATTAGGCATCATAAACTCATTCCTCGCATTGGGATAAATGATATTGATGCTTTGGTTTCATAAGAAAAGCTTCTTTTTCTATCATTTTATAGAGGTAAAGCTTATTTGTCATTTGGGATAAACATGGATTCATATAGTAATTTCCTTTCTTTTCGTGATTGGGTACCATAAACTTATTTTCCTTAATGGAATAAATGACATTGATGCTTTGATTTCATAAGAAAAGCTTCTCTTTCCATCATATTTAGTGTTAAAGTACATTTGTAAGTGAGGACAAATATGGATTCACATGGCAATCTCTTTCTTTCTCTTGATTTGGCACCACAAACTTATTTTTTGCATTGGGATAAATGACATTGATGCTTTGGTTTCACAAGAAAAGCTTCTCTTTCCATCATTTTTAAGCGTTAAAGTTATTTATCAGTTGGGACAAACACGGATTCACATAGTAATCTCTTTTTTTTTTTATAATTTGGCACCATAAACTCATTCTTCGCATTAAGACAAATGGCATTGATGCTTTGGTTCCATAAGAAAAGCTTCTCTTTCCATCATTTTTAGAGTTAAAGTTCATTTATCAATTAGGGCAAACATGGATTCACATAGTAATCCCCTTTCCATTCATGAGTAGGCACCATAAGCTAGTTCTCCTTATTGGGATAAATGACATTGATGCTTTGGTTTTATAAGAAAACCTTTTTTTTTCATCATTTTCTAGAGTTAAAGTTCATTTGTCGTTAGGACAAACATGAATTCATATAGTAATCTCTTTTGTTTTCATGATTGGGTGCCATAAACTTATTCTCCTCATTGGAATAAATGGCATTGATCCTTTGGTTTCATAAGAAAAGCTTCTCTTACCATTATTTTTAGTGTTAAAGTACATTTGCCAATTGGGGCAAATATAGATACATATAGTAACCTCATTTTTTTCCTTGACTTGGCATCATAAACATATTCTCCGCATTGGGATAAATGACATTGATGCTTTGGTTTCACAAGCAAAGCTTTTCTTTCCATCATTTTTTAAAGTTAAAGTTTATTTATCAGTTGGGACAAACACAAATGCACATAGTAATCTCTTTTTTTTCATCATTGGGTAGAATAAACTCATTCTCTATAGACATATGAATTGATACTTGGTTTTATCAGAAAAGCTTCTCTTTTCACCATGTTTAAAGTTAAAATTTATTTGTCAATTAGGACAAACATGGATTCATATAGTAATCCTCTTTCTTTTTATGATTATGCACCATAAGCTAGTTTTCCTTATTAGGATAAATGACATTGATGCTTTGGTTTCATAAGAAAAGCTTCTCTTTCCATAATTTGTTAGAGCTAAAGTTCTTTTGTTAGTTAGGATAAACACGGATTCACATAGCAATCTCCTTTGTTTTCATGATTGGGCACCTTACACTCATTCCTTACATTGGGACAAATGACATTGATGCTTGCTTTCATAAGAAAGCTTATCTTTCTATCATTTTTTAGTGTTAAAGTTCATTTATCAATTGGGACAAATATAGATTCACATAGTGATCTCTTTTTTCGAGATTGGGTACCATAAACCCATTCTTCTCTTTTGGATAAATGACATTGATGCTTGGTTTCATAGGAAAAGCTTCTCTTTACATAATTTTAGTGTTAAAGTTTATTTGTTAATTACAACAAATACAAATTCACATAGTAATCTTCTTTCTTCTCTTAATTGGGCACCATAAACTCATTCACCGTGTTGGGACAAATGAAACTGATGCTTTGGTTTCATAAGAAAACCTTCTTTTTCCATCATTTTTAAAGTTAAAGTTTATTTATTAATTAGGACAAACATGGATTCACATAGTAATCCCCTTTCTTTTCATGATTGGGCACTGTAAGCTAGTTCTCCTCATTGGGATAAATGACATTGATGTTCTGGTTTTATAAGAAAGGCTTCTCTTTCCATTATTTTTTTAGAGTAAAAGTTCATTTATCAGTTGGGTCAAACACAGATTCACATAGTAATCTCCCTTGTTTTAGTGATTGGACACCATAAACTTATTCTCTATGTTGGGATAACTAAAACTGATGCTTTGATTTCATAAGAAAAGCTTCTCTTTCCATCATTTTTAGAGTTAAAGTTCATTTGTCAATTAGGATAAACAAGGATTCATATAGTAATCCCCTTTCTTTTCATGATTAGGCACCATAAGCTAGTTCTCCTTATTAGGATAAATAACATTAATGCTTTGGTTTCATAACTAAAGCTTCTCTTTCTATCATTTTTTAGAGTTAAAGTTCATTTGTCAGTTAGGATAAACACGGATTCACATAGTAATCCCTTTTGTTTTCATGATTGGGCACCATAAACTCATACTTTGCATTAGGACAAATGACATTGATGCTTGCATTCATAAGAAAAGTTTCTCTTTCCATCATTTTTAGTGTCAAAGTACATTTATCAATTAGGATAAATATAGATTCATATAGTAAACATTTTTTTTTTCTTGATTGGGCACCATAACCTCATGCACCGTATTGGGATAAATGACATTGATACTTTGGTTTCACAAGAAAAATACTTTTTCCAACATTTTTAGAGCTATAGTTCATTTGTCATTTGGGACAAACATGGATTCGTATAGTAATCTCCCTTCTTTTCATGATTGGGCAGCATTAACTAATTCCTCGCATTGGGGTAAATAACATTGATGCCTTGGTTTCATAAGAAAGACTTTTTTCTATCATTTTATAGAGTTAAAGCTTATTTGTCATTTGGGACAAACACGGATTCATATAGTAGTCTCTCTTTTTTCATGGTTAGGCATCATAAACTCATTCGCTGCATTGGTAAAAATGACATTGATGCTTTGTTTTCATAAGAAAAGCTTATCTTTCCATCATTTTGTAGAGTTAAAGCTTTTTTGTTATTTGAGACAAACACAGATTCATAAGTTAATCTCCTTTCTTTTCATGATTGGGCATCATAAACTCATTTCTCGTACTGGGGTAATTGACATTGACGCTTTGGTTTCATAAGAAAGCTTCTCTTTCTATCATTTTATAATGTTAATGCTTATTTGTAAATTGGGACAAACACAAATTCACATAGTAATCTTTTTTTTCTTTCTTGGTTGGGACCATAAACTCATTCTCCTTATTGGGATAAATGACATTGACGCTTTGGTTTCATAAGAAAAGCTTCTCTTTCCATTATTTTTAGTGTTAAAGTTCATTTGTCAATTGGGATAAATACAGATTCATATAGTAATATCCTTTCTTTTCATGATTGGGCGTTGTAAACTCATTCTCCTTATTGGGAAAAATGACATTGATCCTTTGATTTCATAAGAAAAGATTCTCTTTCCATCATTTTTTAGAGTTAAAGTTTAATTATCGATTGGTACAAACAAGGATTCTAGAGTAATCTTTTTTTTTTCATGATTGGGCGTCATAAACTCATTCTCCTTGTTGAGATAAATGACATTGATGCTTTGGTTTCATAAGAAAGCTTCTTTTTTTATTATTTTTTAAAGTTAAAGTTCATTTGTCAATTGGGACAAACATGAATTCATGTTGTAATCTCTTTTCTTTTCACGATTAGTAACCATAAACTTATTCTCTTTATTAGGATAAATGACATTAATGCTTTTATTTCATAAGAAGAGCTTCTCTTTCCATTATTTTTTAGACTTAAAGTTTATTTGTCAATTGGGATAAACATGGATTCACATAGTAATCTCTTTTCTTTTCATGATTGGGCACCATAAACTTATTCTCCTTATTTGGATAAATGTTCTTATTTGGATAAATGTCATTGATGCTTTGGTTTCATAAGAAAAGCTTCTATTTCTATCATTTATAAAGTTAAATTTCATTTGTCGATTGGGATAAATATGCATTCACGTAGTAATCTCCTTTCTTTCAATAATTGGGCATAATAAACTCATTCTCCTTATTCAGATAAATAACATTGATCCTTTGGTTTCATAAGAAAAGCTTCTTTTTCTATTATTTTTCAGAGTTAAAGTTCACTTATCAATTGGGACAAATAAGGATTCATATAGTAATCATTTTTCTTTTCATGATTAGGCATAATAAACTCATTCTCCTCAGGATAAATAACATTAAAGCTTTGGGTTTGTAAGAAATGCTTCTCTTTCCATTATTTTTTAGTGTTAAATTTCATTCATCAATTATGAGAAAAATAGATTCACATTATAATCTTATTTTTTTCATGATTAGACACCATAAACTCACTCCCCACATTGGGATAAATGACTTTGATGCTTTGGTTTCATAAGAAAGGCTTCTTTTTCCATCATTTTTTAGAGTTAAAATTCATTTATCCATTAGGACAAACACAGGTTCACATAATAATCTCTATTCTTTTCATCATTGGGCACCATAAACTTGTTCTACTCGTTTGCATAAAAGACATTGATGATTTGGTTTCATAAAAAAAGCTTGTTCCACCATTCCTTAAAATTAATGTTTATTTCTCAATTGGGATATAAACGAATTTACATGGTAATCTTCTTTCTTTTCATGATCAGGCACCTTAAGCACATTTTTCTTTTTAGGATAAATGACATTGTTGCTTTGGTTTGAAAAGAAGAGCTTCTCTTTCCACCATTTTTTAGAATTAAAGCTCATTTCTCAAATGCAATAAACATGCATTCACATATTAATCTAATTTCTTTTCATGATTGGGCACTATAAACTCGTTCTCTTCATTGGGATAAATGACATTGATGCTTTGGTTTCACAGTAAAAACTTCTTTTTTTATTATTTTTAGAGTTAAATTTCATTTGTTAGTTGGGACAAACATAGACTCACATAATAATCTCCTTTCTTTTCTTGATTGGGCACCATAAAATCATTCCTCGCATTGGGATAAATTACATAGATGCTTTGGTTTCATAGGAAAACTTCTCTTTCAACCATTTCTTAGAAACAAAGTTTGTTTTTTAATTAGGACAAGCACGGATTCGCACGGTAATCTTTTTCTTTTTCATCATTAAGCATCATAAACTCATTCTCCTCGTTGGGATAAATGACATTGATTTTTGGTTACATCAGAAAAGCTTTTATTGCCACCATTTTTTAGAATTAAAGTTCATTTCACAATTGAGAGAAATGTGGATGCATATAATAATCTCCTTTATTTCATGATTGGGCACCATAAACTCATTCTCCATGTTGGGATAAATGACATAGATGCTTTGCTTTCATAAGGAAAGCATCTCTTTCCATCATTTTTAGAGCTAAAGTTTATTTGATAATTGGGGCAAACACGAGTTCACATAGTAGTAGTTTCTTTTCATTTAATGTTTGGGCACCATAAACTCATTCTCCTCGTTAGAATAAATGGCATTGATGCCTTGGTTTCATAGGAGAAGCTTTTCTTTCTATCATTTTTAATGTTAAATTTAATTTGTTAAATGGGACAAGCACGAATTTACATAGCAATCTTCTTTTTTTTAACGATTGGGCACCATAAACTCATTCCCCTAATTGGGATAAATGATATTAATTCTTTGATTTTAGAGAAAAAGCTTATCTTTTGATCTTTTTTTAGAGCTAAAGTTCATTTATCAATTGGGATAAACATAGATTCACATAGTAATCTGCTTTCTTTTCATGATTAGGCGCCATAAACTCATTCTCGTTATTGGGATAGATGACATTGAAGCTTCAGCTTCATAAGAAGAGTTTCTAATTGCATCATTTTTTTAGTTAAAGTTTATTTGTCATTTGGGTCAAACATGGATTCACATAGTAATATCCTTTCTTTTCATGATTGGGTGCTATAAACTCATTCTTCTCATTGGAATAAATAACATTGATGCTTTGATGTCATAAGAAAAGCTTCTCTTTCCATCATTTTTTAAAGTTAAAGTTTAATTGTTAATTGGTACAAACATGGATTCATATAGTAATCTCCTTTTTTTTATGATTGGGCACCATAAATTCATTCTCCTGATTGGGATAAATGACATTGATGCTTTGGTTTCATAAGAAAAGCTTATTTTTCCATCATTTTTTAAAGTCAAAGCTCATTTATCTATTGGGACAAATACGGGTTCATATTGTAGTCACTTTTCTTTTCCTGATTAAGAACCATGAACTCATTCTCCTCATTTGGATAAATGTCATTGATGCTTTGGTTTCATAATAAAAGCTTTTCTTTCAATCATTTTTAGTGTTAAAGTTTATTTATCACATAGGACAAACATGGATTCATCTAGTAATCTCTTTTTTTCAATGATTGGGCATGATAAACTCATTCTATTCATTAGGATAAATGACATACATCTTTTGGTTTCATAGGAAAAACATCTTACTCCATCATTTTTCAAAGTTAAAGTTCACTTGTCAATTGGGACAAACAGGGATTTATATAGTAATCGCTTTTCATTTCATTATTGGGCATAATAAACTAATTCTTCTTATTAGGATAAATGATGTTGAAGCTTTGGGCTTGTAAGAAATGCTTCTCTTTTTATTATTTTTAGTGTTAAATTTCATTTTTCAATTAAGAGAAAAATAGATTCACATTGTAATCTCATTTTTTTCATGATTAGGCACCATAAACTAATTCCCTGCATTGGGATAAATGACATTGATGCTTTGGTTTCATAAGAGAAGTTTCTTTGTCCATCATTTTTTTAGAGTTAAAGTTCATTTGTCCATTGGGACCAACACGGGTTCACATAATAATCTCTATTTTTTTCATCGTTGGGCACCATAAACTCGTTCTACTCATTGCTTTGGTTTCATAAGAAAAGCTTTTATTTCCATCATTTTTTAGAATTAAAGCTTGTTTCTTAAAATCGATAAACATGGATTCATATAGTAATCTACTTTCTTTCATGATTGGGCACTGCAAACTCATTCTCTCAATTAGGATAAATGACATTGATGCTTTAATTTCATAGGATAAACTTCTCTTTTTGCTATTTTTAGAGTTAAATTTCATTTCTCAATTAGGATAAATGCGGACTTACATAATAATCTTCTTTTTTTACTTGATTGGGCACCATAAACTCATTCCTTGGATCAAGATAAATGACATTGATGCTTTGGTTTCATAGGAAAAGCTTCTCTTTCTATCAGTTTTAAAGTTAAATTTTGTTTATCAGTTAGGAAAAACACAGACTTACATAATAATCTCCTGTCTTTTCTTGGTTGGGCACCATAAACTCATTCTTTGCATTGGGATAAATGACATTGATGCTTTGGTTTCATAGGAAAAGCTTATCTTTCTATCATTTTTAAAGTTAAATTTCATTTATCAGTTAGGATAAACACGAACTCACGTAATAATCTCTTTTCTTTTCTTGATTTGGCAGCATACACTCATTTCTTGCATTGGGATAAATGACATTGATGCTTTGGTTTCACAAGAAAAGCTTCTCTTTCCACCATTTTTTAGAAATAAAGTTTATTTCTCAATTTGGATAAGCAAGGATTTGCATGTTAATCTCCTTTCTTTTCATTATTAGGCATTGTAAACTCATTCTCCTCATTGGGATAAATGACATTGATTTTTGGTTAGATAAGAAAAGCTTCTCTTCCAACCTTTTTTTAGAATTAAAGTTCGTTTCACAATTAGGTTAAATGGGGATTCACATAATAATCTTGTTTATTTCATAATTTGGCACCATAACCTCATTCTCTATATTGGGATAAACAATATTGATGCTTTGGTTTCATAAGAAAAGTGTCTGTTTCTATCATTTTTAGAGTTAAAGTTCATTTGTTAATAGAGACAAACACGGATTTACATAGTAGTTTCCTTACTTTTAATAATTAAGCACCATAAACTTGTTCTCCTCATTGGGATAAATGGCATTGATTATTTGGTTTCATAAGAAAAGCTCTCTTTCCAACATATTTAGAGTTTAAGTTCATTTGTCAATTGAGACAAGCATGGATCCATATAGTAATCTTTTTTTTTCATGGTTGGGCACCATAAACTTATTCCCCTCATTGGGATAAAAGACATTGATACTTTGGTTTCATAAGAAAAGCTTCTTTCCATCATTTTTTTAGTGTTAAAATTTATTTGTACATTAGGACAAACACAGGTTCAAATAATAATCTCCATTCTTTTCATCATTGGGCACCATAAACTCATTTTACTCGTTTGGATAAATGACATTGATGCTTTAGTTTCATAAACAAAGCTTCTTTTTCCATCATTTTTTAGGATTAAAGTTCATTTCTTAGACGAGAAAAACATCGATTCACATGGTAATCTTCTCTTTTTTCATTATTGGGCACTGTAAACTCATTCTCTTCATTAGCATAAATGACATTGATGCTTTGGTTTCATAGAAAAGCTTCTCTTTCCACCATTTTTTATAAATTAAAGTGTGTTTCTCAATTGGGACAAAGACAGATTCACATAATAATGTCTTTTATTTTGCGATTGGGCACCATAAACTCATTCTCCTCATTAGGACAAATAACATTGATGCTTTGGTTTTATAAGCAAAGCTTCTCTTTCCATTATTTTTAGTGTTAAAGTTTATTTGTCAATTAGGACAAACATGAATTGACATATAATCTTTTTCCCTTTTACGATTGGGCACCATAAACTCATTCTACTCATTGGGATAAATGACATTAATGCTTTGGTTTACAAAGAAAAGCTTCTCTTTCCATCATTTTTAGTGCTAAAGTTCATTTGGCAATTGGGCCAAACTCGGGTTCACATAGTAATCTCTTTTCTTTTCATGACTAGGCACCATAAACTCATTTTTCGCATTAGGATAAATGACTTTGATGCTTTGGTTTCATAAGAAAAGCTTCTCATTCCATCATTTTTAGAGTTAAAGTTCATTTATGAATTGAGAAAAACATGAATTCACATGGTAATCTCTTTTTTTCCATGATAGGGCACCATAAACTCATTCTCCTCATTGGGATGGATGACATTGATGCTTTGCTTTCTTAAGAAAAGTTTTTTTTTAAATTATTTTTTTAGGTTAAAGTCCATTTGTCAATTAGGACAAACACAGATTCACGTTGTAATCTTCTTTCTTTTCATTATTGGGCACCATAAACTCATTCTCCTTATTGGGATAGATGGCATTGATGCTTTGGTTTCATAAGAAAAGCATCCATTTCCATCATTTTTTAAAGTTAAAGTTCATTTGTCAATGGGGACAAACACGGATTCACATAGTAATCTCCACTCTTTTCATTATTGGGCACTATGAACTCATTCTCCTTATTTAGATAAGAGGCATTAATGCTTTGGTTTCATAAGAAAAGTGTTTTCGATCATTTTTTAGAGTTTAAGTTCATTCGTCCATAGGGATAAACACGGGTTCGTATAATAATCTCCATTATTTTCATCATTAGGACTACAAACTCGTTTTACTTATTTTGATAAATGATATTGATGCTTTGGTTTCATAAACAAAATTTCTCTTTCTACCATTTTTTAGGATCAAAGTTTAGTTCTCAATTAGGATAAACATGGATTCATATAGTAATCCCCTTTCCTTTGATGATTAGGCATCAAAAATTCAATCTCTTCATTAGGATAAATGACGCTGATGCTTTGGTTTCATTAAAAAAACTTTTCTTTTCACCATTTTTTATAATTAAAGCATGTTTCTCGATTAGAACAAACATGGATTCACATAGTAATCTCCTTTCATTTCATGATTTGGCACTATAAACTCATTCTCCTCATTAGGATAAATAACATTAATGCTTCAATTTTATAAGAAAAGCTTCTTTTACCTCATTTTTAGTGTTAAAGTTCATTTGTCAATTGAGGCAAACATGGATTCACACAGTAATCTCTTTTCTTTTCATGATTGGGTTCATAAAATCATTTTACTCTTTAAGATAAATGACATTGATGCTTTAGTTTCATAAGAAAATATTCTCTTTCCATCATTCTTAGTACTAAAGTTCATTTGTCAATTGGGCCAAACATGGGTTCACATAGTAATCTCTTTTTGTTTCATGATTAGGCACCATAAACTCATCCTTTGTATTGGGATAAATGACATTGATGCTTTGGTTTCATAAGAAAAGCTTCACTTTCCATCATTTTTTAAGCTAGAGTTCATTTATGAATTAGGAAAAACATCGATACACATACTAATCTCCTTTTTTTCCATGATTAGGCACTATAAACTTGTTCTTCTTGTTGGGATAAATGGCATTATTGTTTTGGATTCATGAGAAAATCTTCTTTTACCATCATTTTTTTAGCATTAAAGTTCACTAATCAATGCGCACAAACACGGATCACGTTGTAATCTCCTTTCACATTATTAAGCAGCATAAACTTATTCTCCTCATTGGGATGAATGACATTGATGTTTGGTTTCATATGAAAAGCTAATCTTTCCACCATTTTTAGGGTTAAATTTTATTTGTCAATTGGGATAAACACGGATTCATATAGTAATCTCTTTTTTTTTCATGATTGGGCACCATAAACTTATTCTCCGCATTGGGATAAATGACATTGATGCTTTGGTTTCATAGGAAAAGCTTTTTTCTCCATCATTTTTAGAGTTAAAGTTCATTTGTTAATTCAAACAAGCATGGACTCATATAGTAATTACATTTCTTTTGATGATTAGACACCATAAACTTATTCTCCTTATTAGGGTAAAAGACATTAATGCTTTGGTTTTATAAGAAAAGCTTCTCTTTCCAACATTTTCTAGAGTTAAAGTTCATTTGCCAAGTTGGACAAACATGGATTCATATAGAAATCTCTTTTTTTTTCAAGATTGGGCACATTAAACTTATTCTCCGTATTGGGATATATGACATTTATGCTTTGGTTTCAAAAGCTTCACTTTCCATCATTTTTCGAGTTGAAGTTCATTTGTCAATTGGGATAAACGTGGATGCACATAGTAACCTCCTATTTTTTCATGATTAGGCACTATAAACTTATTCTCCTCATTGTGATAAATGACATTGATTCTTTGGTTTCATTTAAAAAGCTTAGGTTCCCATAATTCATTTAGAATCAAAGTTTATCTATCAATTAGGAAAAAGATTGATTCATATAATAATCTCTTTTGTTTTCATGACTGAGTAACATAAACTCATTCCCTATATTAGGATTAATGGCATTGATGCTTTGGTTTCATAAGAAAAGCTCTTCTTTCCATCATTTTTATTGTTAAAAGTCATTAGTTAATTGGGACAAATATGGATTCACATAGTAATCTCTTTTTTATTCATAATTGGGTGCCATAAGCTCATTCTTCTCATTAGGATAAACAACATTGATACCTTGATTTAATTAGAAAAGCCTCTCTTTCCATCATTTTTTAGAGTTAAAATTAATTTGTCAATTAGGACAAACATGGATTCACAGAGCAATCTCTTTTCCTTTCATGATTGGGCACCATAAACTTATTCTGCTAATTGAGGTAAATGGCATTGATGCTTTGGTTTCATAAGAAAAGGTTCTATTTCCATCATTTTTCAGAGTTAAAGTGCATTTGTCAATTGGGATAAACATGGATTCAAATATTAATCCCCTTTATTTTCATGATTGGGCACCATAAACTCATTCTCCTTATTGGGATAAATAACCTTGGTGCTTTGGTTCCATAACAAAAGCTTCTCTTTCTATCATTTTTTAAAGTTAAAGTTTATTTTTCAATTGGGGCAAACACATATTCACACAGTAATCTCTTTTCTTTTCATGATTGGCCACTATAAACTCATTCTTCTCGTTAGGATAAATGATGTTGATGCTTTGGTTTCATAAGAAAAGCTTCTTTTTACAACATTTTTTAGAGTTAAAGTTCATTAATCAAATGGGACAAACATGAATTTGCACAACAATCTCTTTTTTTTCATGATTGTGCACTAGAAACTCGTTCTCCTCATTAGGACAAATGAAATTAATGCTTTGGTTTTATAAGAAAAGCTTTTTTTTCCATCATTTTTTAGAGTTTAAGTTTATTTATGAATTGAGACAAACATGGACTCGCATAGTAATTCCCTTTCTTTTCATGGTTGGGCACCGCAAACTCATTTACCTTATTATGATAAAAGACCTTGTTGCTTTGGTTTAGTAAGAAAAGCTTTTTTTTCTACCATTTTTTAGAGTTAATGATCATTTGTCAATTAGGGCAAACATGGATTCACATAGTAATCTATATTCCTTTAATGATTGGTCACCATAAACTCATTCTCCTTATTGGGATAAATGACATTATTGCTTTGGTTTCATAAGAAAAGCTTTTCTTTCCATTATTCTTTAGAGTTAAAGTTCATTTGTTAATTGGGACAAACATGGATTCGTATAGTAATCTCTTTTCCTTTCATGATTGTGCACCATAAACTCATTCTTCTCATTGGGATAAATGATATTGATGCTGTGATTTTATAAGCAAAGCTTCTCTTTCCATTATTTTTAGTATTACAGTTTATTTGTTAAATGAGACAAACATGGATTCAGATAGTAATTCCTTTTTTTTTCATGATTAGGCACCATAACTCATTTTTCTTATTATGATAAAAGACTTTGTTGCTTTGGTTCAATAAGAAAAGTTTCTCTTTCTATCATTTTTTAGAGTTAAATAATCATTTGTCAATTGGGGCAAACATGGATTCACATAGTAATCTCCATTCCTTTCATGATTGGGCACCATAAATTCATTCTTGTTATTGTGATAAATGACATTGATGCTTTGGTTTCATAAGAAAAGCTTATCTTTCCATCATTTTTTAGAGTTAAAGTTTATTTATCAATTAGGGTAAACATGGATTCGCATAGTAATCTCCTTTCCTTTCATGATTGGGCATCATAAACTCAACCTCCTTGTTGGGATAAATAACGTTAATGCTTTGGCTTCAAAAGGAAAGGTTCTATTCCTATCATTTTTTAGAGTTAAAAGTTTATTTGTCGATCGGGACAAACATGGATTCACAAAGTAATCCCCTTTCCTTTCATGATTAGGCACTATAAACTTATTCTCTTCACTGTGATAAGAAACCTTGTTGCTATGGTTTTGTAAGAAAAACTTCTCTTTCCATCATTTTTTAATGTTAAAGTTCATCTGTCAGTTGAGACGAACATGGTTTCATATAGTAATCTCTATTCCTTTGATGATTGTGCACCATAAACTCATTCTTCTTATTGTGATAAATGACATTGATACTTTCGTTTCGTAAGAAAAGCTTCCCTTTCCATCATTTTTTAGATTTAAAGTTCTTTTGTCAATTAGGATAAGCATGGATTCACATAGATCTCTTCTTTTTCATGATTGGGCACCATTAGCTCTTTCTCGACATCGTGATAAAAGACCTTGTTGCTTTGGTTCTGTAAAAAAAGCTTCTCTTTCCATCATTTTTTAAAGTTTAAGTTTATTTGTCAATT
>JBBYHO010415268.1:34747-79938 GCA_038382025.1 Adansonia gregorii
TTTTTTTTTTCATGATTGGGCAGCATACACTCATTCTCCATCATTTTTTAAAGTTTAAGTTCATTTGTTAATTCGTACAAACATTGATTCACATAGTAATCTCCTTTACTTTCATGATTGGGCACCATAAACTTATTCTCCTCATTGGGATAAATGACATTGATGCTTTGGTTTCATAAGCAAAGCTTCTCTTTCCATCATTTTTATAGTTCATTTGTTAATTGGGATAAACATGGATTCACATAGCAATCTCCCTTTTTTTCATGATTAGGCACCATAAACTTATTCTCCTTATTGGGATAAATGACATTGATGCTTTGGTTTCACAAGGAATGTTCTATTTCCATCATTTTTTAGAGTTAAAGTTCATTTGTCAATTGGGACAAACATGGATTCACATAGTAATCTCTATTCGTTTCATGATTCAGCAATGTAAACTCATTCTCTTCTTTGGGATAAACAATATTGATGCCTTGGTTTAATAAGAAAAGCTTTTTTTTCCATCATTTTTAGTGTTAAAGTTCATTGGTTAATTAGGACAAACATGGATTCAAATAATAATCCCTTTTCCTTGCTTGATTGGGCACCATAAACTCATTCTTCTCATTGGGATAAACAACATTGATGCTTTGATTTCATAAGAAAAGCTTCTCTTTCCATCATTTTTAGTGCTAAAGTTCATTTGTCAATTGAGAAAAACACGGATTCATGTAGTACTCTCATTTCTTTTCATGACTGGGCAACACAAACTCATTCTTTGCATTGGGATAAATGACATTGATGCTTTGGTTTCATAAAAAAGCTTTTCTTTCCATTATTTTTTAGAGTTAAAATTCATTTGTCAATTAAGACAAACATGGATTTACATAGCAATCTCTTTTCTTTTCATGATTAGGCACCATAAACTCATTCTCTTCATTTGAATAAATGACATTGATGCTTTGATTTCATAAGAAAATCTTCTCTTTCCATCATTTTTAGTGTTAAATTTCATTTGTCAATTAGCAAAAACATGGATTCATATATTAATCACCTTTCCTTTTATGATTGGGCAACATAAACTCATCCTCCATATTAGGATTAATGACCATGTTGCTTTTGTTCCATAAGAAAAGCTTCTTTTTCCATCATTTTTTAAAGTTAAAGTTCATTTGTCAATTGGATCAAAGATGGAATCACATAGTAGTCTCCTTTCTTTTCATGATTGGCCACCATAAACTCATTCTCCTTATTGGGATAAATGATGTTGATGCTTTGGTTTCATAAAAAAAACTTTTCTTTCCATCATTTATTAGAGTTAAAGTTCATTTATCAATTGGGAAAAACATGGATTCACATAGTAATATCTTTTCCTTCATGATTAGGCACCATAAATTCATTTGCCTCATTAGGACAAACGACATTGATGCTTTGATTTCATAAGAGAAGCTTTTCTTTCCATCATTTTTAGTGTTAAAGTTTATTTATCAATTGAGGCAAATATGGATTCACATAGTAATCCCCTTTCTTTTCATGATTGGGCACCGTAAACTCATTCTTCTCGTTAGGATAAAAGGCCTTGTTGCTTTGATTCTATAAGAAAAGCTTCTCATTCCAACATTTTTTGAAGTTAAAGTTCATTTGTCAATTGGGGTAAACATGGATTTACATAGTAATCTCTTTACATTTCATGATTGGGCACCATAAACGTATTCTCCTTATTGGCATGAATGATGTTAATGCTTTGGTTTCAGAAGAAAGCTTCTCTTTCCATTATTTTTTAGAGTTGAAGATCATTTGTCAATTAGGACAAATATGGATTATATAGTAATCCTCTTTCTTTTTATGATTGGGCACCATAAACTTATTCTCCTTATTAGGAGGATAAATGACATTGATGCTTTGGTTTCACAAGAAAAGCTTCTCTTTCCATCATTTTTTGGAGTTGAAGTTCATTTGTCAATTGGGACAAACATGGATTAACATAGTAAACTCTTTTTTTTTTGGATTAGGCACCATAAACTTATTCCTTTTTTGGGGGTAAATGACGTTGATGCTTTTGTTCCATAAGAAAAGCTTCTCTTTCCATCGTTTTTTTTAAGTTAAAGTTCATTTGTTAATTAGGACAAAGATGGATTCACATAGTAGTCTCCTTTCCTTTTATGATTGGCCATCATAAACTCATTCTCCTTATTAGGATAAATGACGTTGATGCTTTCGTTTCATAAGAAAAACTTCTCTTTCCATCTTTTTTAGTGTTAAAGTTTATTTATCAATTGGGGAAATATGGATTCAAATAGCAATCCCCTTTCTTTTCATGATTGGGCACCATAAACTCATTCTTCTCATTGGGATAAAAGACCTTGTTGCTTTGGTTCCATAAGAAAAGCTTCTCATTCCAATATTTTTTAATGTTAAAGTTTATTAGTCTATTAGGGCAGACATGGATTTACATAGTAATCTCTTTCTTTTTCATGATTGGGCACCATAAACTTATTCTCCTTATTAGGAGAAATGACATTGATGCTTTGGTTTCATAAGAAAAGTTTCTCTTTCCAGCATTTTTTAGAGTAAAGTTCATTTGTCAATTGGGACAAATATGGGTTCACATAGTAATCTCTTTTCCATTCATGATTGTGCACCATAAACTTATTTTCCTTATCGGGGTAAACAATATTGATGCTTTGATTTCGTAAGAAAAGCTTCTCATTCTATCAGTTTTAGTGTTATAATTCATTTGTCAATTGGAACAAACATGGCTTCACATTGTAATCCTCTTTATTTTCCTGATTAGGCACTATAAACTCATTCTCCTCATTGTGATAAAACACCCTGTTGTTTTGGTTTCATAAGAAACGCTTCTCCTTCCATCATTTTTTAAAGTTAAAGTTCATTTATCATTTGGAACAAACATGGATTCATATAGTAATCTTTTTTCCTGTCATGATTGGCCACCATAATCTTATGCTCATTGGAAGAAATGATGTTGATGCTTTGGTTAGATAAGAAAAGCTTCTCTTTCCATCATTTTTTAGAGTTAAAGTTCATTTGTCAATTCGGACAAATATAGATTCACATAGTAATCCCTTTTTCTTTTATGATTGGGCACCATAAACTTATTCTCCTTATTAGGATAAATGACATTGATGCTTCAATTTCACAAGAAAAGTTTCTCCTTCGTTAAAGTTCATTTGTCGATTGGGACAAACATGGATTCATATAGCAATCTCTATTCCTTTTATAATTATGCACCACAAACACATTCTCCTCATTGTGACAAATGACATAGATGCTTTGATTTTATAAGAAAAGCTTCTCTTTCCATCATTTTTAGTGTTAAAGTTCATTTTTCAACTGGGGCAAATGCGGATTCACATAGTAATCCCCTTTCTTTTCATGATTGGGCACTTAAATTCATTCTTCTCATTGGGATAAAAGACCTTGTTGCTTTGGTTCCATAAAAAAAGCTTTTCCTTCGAACATTTTTTTAAGCTAAAGTTCATTTGTCAGTTGGGGTAAACACGGATTTACATAGTAATCTTTTTTTCTTCATGATTGGGCACCATAAACTTATTCTTCTCATTGGGATAAATGACATTAATGCTTTGGTTTCATAAGAAAAGCTTCTTTTTCCATCTTTTTTTAAGAGTTAAAGTTTATTTGTTAATTGGGACAAACATGGATTCATATAGTAATCCACTTTCCTTTTATGATTGGGTGCCAGAAACTCATTCTTCTGATTAGGATAAATGACATTGATGCTTTGGTTTCATAAGAAAAGCTTCACCTTCCACCATTTCATAGAGTTAAAGTTCTTTTGTCAATTGAGACAAACATGGATTCATTTAGTAATCTCTTTTCCTTTCATGATTATGCACCATAAACTCATTTTCCTCATTGGGACAAATGGCATTGATGCTTTGATTTCATAAGAAAAGCTTTTTTTTTTTATCATTTTTAGTGTTAAAGTTCATTTGTCAATCAGGATAAACATGGATTCACATAGTAATCCCCTTTTTTCTCAAGATTGGGCACCATAAACTCATTTTCCTCATTGTGATAAAAGACCTTGTTGCTTTGGCTTTGTAAAAAAAATCTCTTCCTATCATTTTTTAAAGTTAATGATCATTTGTCAATCGAGGCAAACACGGATTGACATAGCAATCCCTATTACTGTCATGATTGGGCACCATAAACTCATTTTCCTCATTGGAATAAATGACATTGATGCTTTGGTTTCATAAGAATAGCTTTTCGTTTCCATCATTTATAGAGTTAAAGTTCACTTTTCAATTGTGATAAACATGTATTCAAAAAGTAATCTCCTTTCCTTTCATGATTGGGCATCGAAAACTCATTCTCCTTATTCGGATAAATGACATTAATGCTTTGGCTTCATAAGGATAGCCTTTTTTCCATCATTTTTTAGAGTTAAATTTCTTTTGTCAATTAGGGCAAACATGGATTCACATAGTAATTTCTTTTCCTTTCATGATTAGGGACCATCAACATATTTTCTTTATTGGGATAAATGACCTTGTGACTTTTGTCCCATAAGAGAAGCTTATCTTTCCATTATTTTTTTAAAGTTAAAGTTCATTTGTTAATCGGGGCAAACATGGATTCATATAGTAATCTCTTTTCCATTCATGATTGGCCACCATAAACTCATTATCCTCATTGGGATAAATAAACTTGTTGCTCTAGTTTCATAAGAAAAGCTTCTCTTTCCACTATTTTTTAATGCTAAAGTTCATTTGTCAACTGGGGCATATATGGATTCACATAGCAATCACCTTTCCTTTCAGGATTGCCCACCATAAACTCATTCTCCTCATTAGATAATGACATTGATGCTTTGGTTTTTAAGAAAAGCTTCTCTTTCCATTATTTTTTAGAGTTAAAGTTCATTTATCAGTTGGGACAAACATGGATTCACATACTAATATCTTTTCTTTTATGATTGAACACCATAAACTAATTCTTCTTATTGCGATAAAAGACCTTGTTGCTTTGGTTTCATAGGAAAAGCTTCTCTTTCCATCATTATTAAGAGTCAAAATTCATTTGTCAATTAGGATAAACATGGATTCACATCGTAATCCCCTTTCCTTTTATGATTGGGAACCATAAACTCATTCTCCTTGTTAGGATAAATGATATTGATGCTTTGGTTCCATAAGAAAAGCTTCTTTTTACATCATTTTTTAGAGTTAAAGTTCATTTATCCATTGGGACAAACATGGATTCACATAGTAATCCCCTTTCTTTTCATGATTAGGCACCATAAACTTATTCTCCTTATTGCGATAAAAAACCTTGTTGCTTTGGTTTCATAGGAAAAGCTTCTCTTTCCATTATCTTTTAAAGTTAAAGTTCATTTGTCAATTAGGATAAACATGGATTCATATAGTAATCTCCTTTCCTTTCATGATTGGGCACCATAAACTCATTTGCCTCATTGGGACAAACGACATTGATGCCTTGATTTCACAAGAAAGCTTCTCTTTCCATTATTTTTACTGTTAAAACTTATTTATCAATTGGGTTAGATACGGATTCATATAGTAATCCTCTTTCTTTCGATGATGGGGAACCATAAACTCTTTTTTTTCATTGGGATAAAAGACCTTATTACTTAGGTTCCATTAGAAAAGGTTCTTTTTCCATTATTTTTTAGAGTTAAAGTTCATTTGTTAATTGAGACAAACATGGATTTACTTTCCTCTTATTATTAGGCACTGTAAACTCATTCTCCTTATTAGGATAAATGACATTGATGCTTTGGTTTCATAAGAAAACCTTCTCTTTCCATCATTTTTTAGAGTTAAAGTTTATTTATCAATTGGGACAAATATGGATTCACATAGTAATCTCTTTTCTTTTCATGATTGTGCACCATAAACTCATTATCCTTCTTGGGACAAATGACATTGATGCTTTGATTTCATAAGAAAAACTTTTCTTTCCATCATTTTTAGTGTTAAAGTTTATTTGCCTGTTGGGACAAACATGGATTCATTTAGTAATCCCTCTTTCTTTCATGATTGGACACCGTAAACTCATTCTCCTTATTGTGATAAAGGACCTTGTTGCTTTGGTTTCATAAGAAAAGCTTCTCTTTCCATCATTTTTTAGAGTTTGACTTAATTTATCGCTTAGGACAAACATGGATCCATATAGTAATCTCCTTTCCTTTCATGATTGGGCACCATAAACTCATTCACCTCATTGGGACAAATGACATTGGTGCTTTGATTTCATAAGAAAACTTTTCTTTCTACCATTTTGTGTTGAAGTTCATTTAACAATTGGGGCAAATACGGATTCATGTAGTAATCCCCTTTCTTTCCATGAATGGGAACAATGAACTCATTTTTCTTATTTGGATAAAAGACCTTGTTGCTTTGGTTCCATGAGAAAAGCTTCTCTTTCCATCATGTTTTACAGTTAAAGTTCATTTATCAATTAGGATGAACATGGATTCACATAGTAATCTACTTTCTTTTTATGATTAGGCACCGTAAACTCATTCTTCTCATTAGGATAAATGACAGTGATGCTTTGGTTTTATAAGAAAAACTTTTCTTTCCATCATTTATTAGAGTTAAAGTTTATTTGTTAACTAGGACAAACATGGATTCACATGGTAATCTCTTTTTCTTTCATGATTGTGCACCACAAACTCATTGTTCTTTTTGGGACAAATGACATTGATGCTTTGATTTCATGAGAAAAACTTTTCTTTCGATCATTTTTAGTGTTAAAGTTTATTTGTCCATTGGGACAAACAAGGATTCACATAGTAATCCCCTTTTCCTTCATGATTGGGCACCATAAACTCATTCTTCTTATTGTGATGAAAGACCTTGTTGCTTTGGTTTCATAAGAAATGCTTCTCTTCTCATCATTTCTTAGAGTTAAATTTCATTTGTAATTAAGACAAACATGGATTCATATAGTAATCTTCTTTCCTTTCATGATTGGACACCATAAACTCATTCACCTCATTGGGACAAACGACATTGATGCTTTGATCTCATAAAAAAACTTTTTTTCCATCATTTCGTGTTAAAGTTCATTTATCGATTAGGGTAGTTATGGATTTACATAGTAATCCTTTTTCTTTCCAAGATTAGGAATCATAAACTCATTTTTCTCGTTGGGATAAAAGACCTTTTCGCTTTGGTTTCATAAGAAAAGATTCTCTTTCTATCATTTTTTAGAGTTAAAGTTCATTTCTCAATTGGGATAAACCTGGATTCACATAGTAATTTCTTTTCCTTTCATGATTGGGCACCATAAATCTGTTCTCCTTATTGGGATAAATGACCTTGCTGCTTTTGTTCCATAAGAAAAGCATCTCTTTCCATCATTTTTTTGAAGTTAAAGTTCATTTGTCAATTAGGACAAACGCAGATTCATATAGTAATATCCTTTTTTCTCATGATTCGGCACCATAAACTCATTCTCCTCTTTGCAATAAAAGGCCTTGTTGCTTTGGTTCCACAAGAAAAGCTTCTCTTTTTGTGATTTATTAAGGTTAAAGTTCATTAATCAATTGGGATAAACATGGATTCGCATAGTAATTTCTTTTCCTTTCATGATTGCGTACCAAAAACTCATTCTCCTTATTGGGATAAATGACCTTGTTACTTTTGTTCCATAAGAATAGCTTCTTTTTCCATTATTTTTTAAAGTTAAAGTTTATTTGTTAATCACGGCAAACATGGATTCATATAGTAATCTCCTTTTCTTTCATGATTGGCCACCATAAACTCATTCTCCTCATTGGGATAAATGGCCTTGTTGCTTTGGTTCCATAAGAAAAGCTTTACTTTCCATCATTTTTCAAAGTTGAAGTTCATTTCTCAATTCGGGCAAATATGGATTTACACAGTAATCTCCTTTCTTTTCATGATTGCCCACCATAAGCTTATTCTCCTCATTAGGATAAATGACATTGATGCTTTGATTATATAAGAAAAGCTTCTCTTTTCATCAATTTTTAGAGTTAAAGTTCATTTGTCAATTGGGACAAACATGGATTCACATAGTAATCTCTTTTCCTTTCATGGTTGTACACTATAAACTCATTGTCCTCATTGGGACAAACGACATTGATGCTTTGATTTTATAAGAAAAACTTTTCTTCCCATCATTTTTAGTGTTAAAGTTTATTTGTCCATTGGGACAAACATGTATTCATATAGTAATTCCCTTTCCTTTCATGATTGGGCACCATAAACTCATTCTCTTTATTGGGATAAATGAACTTTTTGCTTTTGTTCGATAAGAAAAGCTTCCTTTTCCATTATTTTTTAAAGTTAAAGTTCATTTGTCAATCGAGGTGAACATTGATTTATATAGTAATCTCCTTTCCTTTCATGATTGGCCACCATAAAATTATTCTCCTCATTGGGATAAATGACCTTATTGCTTTCGTTCCATAAGAAAAGCTTCTCTTTCTATCATTTTTTAAAGTTAAAGTTCATTTGTCAATTGAGGCAAACATGGATTCATATAGTAATCTCCTTTCCTTTCATGATTGCCCATCATAAACTCATTGTCCCCATTAGGATAAATGATATTGATGCTTTAGTTTTATAAGAAAAGCTTCTCTTTCCATCATTTTTTAGAGTTAAAGTTCACTTATCAGTTGGGACAAGCATAGATTCACATAGTAATCTCTTTTTCTTTCATGGTTGTGCACTATAAACTCATTGTCTTTATTAGGACAAATGACATTGATGCTTTGATTTCATAAGAAAAATTTCTCTTCCCATCATTTTTAGTGTTAAAGTTTATTTGTCGATTGGGATAAACATGGATTCACATAGTAATCCCCTTTCCTTTCATTATTTGGGCACCATAAACTCATTCTCCTTATTGCGATAAAATACCTTGTTGCTTTGGTTTCATAAGAAAAGCTTTTTTTATCATATTTAGAGTTAAAGTTTATTTGTTAATTAGGACAAATATGGATTCACATAGTGATCCCTTTTCCTTTTATGATTAGGCACCATAAACTCATTCTCCTTATTAGAATAAATGACATTGATGCTTTGGTTTCATAAGAAAGTCTTTCTTTTTTCATTATTTTTTAGAGTTAAAGTTCATTTATTAGTTGGGACAAACATGGATTCACATAGTAAGCTCTTTTCCTTTCATGATTATGCACCATAAACTCATTGTCCTTAATAGGACAAACAACATTGATCCTTTGATTTTATAAGAAAAACTTCTCTTCCCATCATTTTATCTCCTTTCCTTTCATGATTGGGCACCATAAACTCATTGTCCTTGTTGGGATAAATGACCTTGTTCTTTTTGTTCCATAAGAACAACTTCTCTTTCCATCATTTCTTAAAGTTAAAGTTCATTTGTCAATTAGGGCAAACACATATTCACATAATAATCTCCTTTCTTTTCATGATTGGTCACCATAAACTCATTCTCCTCATTGGGATAAATGACATTGATGCTTTGATTTTATAAGAAAAGTTTTTCTTTTCATCATTTTTAGTGTTAAAGTTTATTTGTCAATTGGCACAAACATGGATTAACATAGTAATCCCTTTTCTTTTCATGGTTGGGCACCATAAATTGATTCTTCTTTTTAGGATGAAAAACCTTGTTGTTTTGGTTCTATATGAAAAAATTCATATTGTATCATTTCTTAAGGTTAAAGCTCATTTGACAGTTGGGACAAACATGGATTCGCACAGTAATCCCTTTCCTTTCATGATTGGGCACCATATACTCATTCTATTTTTTGGATAAATGACCTTATTGCTTTTGTTCCATAAGAAAAGCTTCTCTTTCCATCATTGTTTAAAGTTAGAATTCATTTGTCAATTGGGACAAAAATAGATTCACATAGTAATCTCCTTTCCTTTCATGGTTAGCCACCATAAACTCATTCTTTTCATTAAGATAAATGACGTTGATGCTTTGGTTTCATAAGAAAAGTTTCTCTTTCCATCATTTTTAGTGTTAAAGTTTATTTATCAATTGGGGCAAATGTGGATTCATATAGTAATCCACTTTTTTTTTCATAATTGGGCACCATAAACTCATTTTTCTTATTGGGATAAAAGATCTTATTGCTTTGTTTCCATAAGAAAAGCTTCTCACTCCAACATTTTTTAAATTAAAGTTAATTTGTCAATTAGGGTAAACACGGATTTATATAGTAATCTTTTTTCTTTTCATAATTGCGCATCATAAATTTATTTTCCTCCTTGGAATAAAGGATGTTGGTGTATTGGTTTCATAATAAACGCTTCTCTTTCCATCATTTTTTAGAGTTAAAGTTTATTTGTCAATTAGGATAAACATGGATTTATATAGTAATCTCCTTTCCTTTCATGATTGGGCACCATAAACTTATTTACCTTATTGGGACAAATGACATTGATGCTTTGATTTCATAAGAAAAGCTTCTCTTTCCATCATTTTTAGCGTTAAAGTTTATTTATCAATTGGGGCAGATACAGATTCACATAGTAATCCCCTTTCTTTCCATGATGGGGAACCACAAAACTCATTTTTCTCATTGGGATAAAAGACCTTGTTACTTTGGTTCCATAAGAAAAGCTTCTCTTTCCATCATTTTTTAGACTTAAAGTTCATTTATCAGTTGAGACAAACATGGATTCACATAGTAATCCCCTTTCCTTTTCTAATTGGGCACCATAACTCATTCTCCCTATTAGGATAAATGACATTGATGCGTTGTTCATAAGAAAAGCTTCTCCTTCCACCAGTTTTTTAGAGTTAAAGTTCATTTGTCAATTAGGATAAACATGGATTCACATAGTAATCTCTTTCCCTTTCATGATTGTGCTCCATAAACTCATTCTCTTTATTCGGACAAATGACATTGATGCTTTGATTTCATAAGAAAAGCTTCTCTTTCCATTATTTTTAGTGTTAAAGTTTATTTGTCAAATGGGACAAACATGGATTCATATATTAATCCCCTTTTTTTTCATGATTGGACCATAGACTCATTTACCTCATTATGATAAAAGTCCTTGTTGCTTTGGTTCTGTAAGAAAAGCTTCTCCTTCCAGCATTTTAGAGTTAATGATCATTTGGATTGGGGCAAACATTGATTCACATAGTAATCTCTATTTCTTTCATGATCGGGTACCATAAACTCATTCTCTGTCTTGGGATAAATGACATTGATGCTTTGGTTTCATAGGAAAAGCTTCTCTTTCCATCATTTTTTAGAGTTAAAGTTCATTTGTCAAGTGGGATAAACTTGGGTTCACATAGTAATCTCCTTTCCTTTCATGATTGGGCTCCATAAACTCATTCTCCTCATTGGGATAAATGTCGTTGATGCTTTGGCTTCGTAAGGAAAGGTTCTATTTCCATTAGTTTTTAGAGTTAAAGTTCATTTATCAATTTGGGCAGATACGGATTCAAATAGTAATCCCTTTTTTTCAATGATGGGGAACCATAAACTTATTTTTCTCATTGGGATAAAAGACCTTGTTGCTTTGGTTCTGTAAAAAAAGCTTTTCTTTCCATCATTTTTTAGAGTTAAAGTTCATTTGTCAATTGGGACAAATATGGAATTACATAATAATCCCCTTTCCTTTTATGATTGGGCACCATAAACTCATTCTCCTTATTAGGATAAATGATATTGATGCTTTGGTTTCATAAGGAAAGCTTCTCTTTTAGTCATTTCTTAGAGTTAAAGTTTATTTGTCAATTGGGACAAACATGGATTCACATGGTAATCTCCTTTCCTTTCATGACGGTGTTGATAATTTGGTTTCATAAGAAAAGGTTCTATTTCTATTATTTTTTAGAGTTAAAGTTCATTTATCAATTGGGACGAACACGGATTCACATAATAATTCCCTTTTCATGATAGGTCACCATAATCCATTCTCCTTATTGTGATAAAAGACCTTGTTGCTTTGGTTCTATAGGAAAAGCTTTTCTTTCCATCATTTTTTAGAGTTAATGATCATTTGTCAATTGGGATAAACATGGATTCACATAGTAATCTCCTTTTCTTTCATAATTGGCTACCATAAACTCATTCTCCTCATTGGGTAAATGACATTGATGCTTTCGTTTCTTAAGAAAAGCATCTCTTTCCATCATTTTTTAGAGTTAAAGTTCATTTGTTAATTAGGACAAACATGGATTTAGATAGTACTATCCTTTCTTTTCATGATTGGGCGCCATAAACTTATTCTCCTCATTGGAACAAATGACATTGATGCTTTGATTTCATAAGAAAAGCTTCTCTTTTGATCATTCTAGTGTTAAAGTTCATTTGTTAATTGGGACAAACATAGATTCACATAGAAATCTCCTTTCTTTTTATGATTGGGCACCATAAACTCATTCCCCACATTGTGATAAAAGACCTTATTACTTTGGTTCTGTAAGAAAAGCTTCTCTTTCCATCATTTTTTAAAGTTAAAGTTCATTTGTCAATTGGGAAAAACATGCATTCATATGGAAATCTCCTTTTCTTTTATGATTGGGCACCATAAACACTTGCCAATGAGATAAACAAGGACTTTCATAATTATATCCATTCTTTGTATGAATGGGCATCATAATAACATTTTCCTCATTGCTATACATGAAATTGATGCTTCGGTTTAACAAGAAAAAGCTTTTCTTTCCATCATTTTTCTTACAATCAAAGTTCGTCTAGCAAAAGGGTTATTCATGCATTCTTATTATTATATCCATTCTTTTAAGGATTCTGAATCATAAACACATTTTGCTCATTGGGATACATGATTTTGACGCTTTGCATTAACATGGATTTTTATAATTATATACATTTCTTTCATGATTGGGCTTCACAAGTAAATTCCTTTTATAGGGATACATGATATTGATGCTTTGGTTTCATAAGAAAAGCATTTCTTTCCAACATTTTCTTTTAGAATCAAAGTTCACCTGTCGAAAGAGGCAAGCATGGCTTTCACAATTATGTCCATTTTCTTGATTTCGCATCATAAGCACATTCTCCTCATTAAGACACATGATATTAATGCTTTGGTTTAACCAAAAATGTTTTTTTTTTCCACTATTTTTTTGCAGAATCAAAGTTCATCTGCTAAATGAGATAAACATGGATTTTAGTAATTATATCCATTCTTTTAATGATTAGGCATCATAAACACATTCCCATCATTGGTATACATGATATTGGTACTTTGGGTTAAGAAGAAAAGTTTTTTTCCCAGTATTTTCAATTGAATCAAAGTTCATATGCCAAAAGAGACAAATATGGATTTTCATAATTATATCCACTATTTTCATGATTAGGCATCATAAACAAATTCTCCTTATTAGGATGCATGACATTGATGATTTTGTTTAATAAGAAAAGCTTTTTGTTCCATCATTTTTCATAGAATCAAAGTTTCTCGGCTAGAAGTGACAAACATAGATTCTTATAATTATAGCCATTCTTTTCTTGATTCAGCACCATAAACACATACTCATATTGGGATATATGATATTGATGCTTGGTTTAACAATAAAGCTTTCTTTCCACCATTTTTTGCAGAATCAAAGTTCATTCACCAAAAGAGACAAACATGGATTCTCGGAATTATATCCACTCATTTCTTGATTGGGCATCATAATTGGAACACATGAAATTAATGCTTTGGTTTTGCAAGAAAAGCTTTTCTTCCTAACAATTTTCTTGCAAAATCATAATCCATCTGCCAAAAGGAATTGGAATGGATTTTGATATTTATATCCATTCTTTTCTTGATTGGGCACATGATGTTGATGCTTTGGTTTAACAAGAAATTTTTTTTCCACCTTATTTCATGCAATCAAACTTCGTTTGCCAAAAAAGATGAACATGGGTTTCATAATTACATCCACTCTTTTCATGATTTGGCATTATAAATACATTATCATCGGGATACATGATATTAATGCTTTGGTTTTGCAAGAAAAGTTTTTCTTTCCAACATTTTTTTTATAGAATCGAAGTTTATCCGCCAAAAGAGATGAACATGAATTTTTGCAATTATATCTATTTTTCTTGATTGAGCATCATAAACCCAATCTCCTCATTGGGATACATGTTATTGATTCTTTGTTTTTACAAGAAAAGCTTTTCTTTCCACTATTTTCCCTAGAATCAAAGTTATTCCATCAAAAGAGGTGATCATGGATTCTAGTAATTATATCCATCCTTTTCCTGATTCGGCATTATAAGCATATTCTACTCATTGGGATACAAGATATTAATGCTTTGGATTTATAAGAAAAGCTTTCTTTTCCAACATTTTTTGCAAAATCAAAGTTCGTCCACCACAAAAGATGAACATGGACTTTCATAACCATATCCATTTTTTCCTTAACTAGGCATCATAAACATATTATCCTAATTGGGATACATGATGTTGACGCTTTGGTTTAACAGGAAAGGCTTTTGTCCACCATTTTTTGTAGAATCAAAGTTCGTCAACTAAAACAGACGAACATAGATTTTGGTAATTGCTTCCATTCTTTTCATGATTTAACATTATTATATCCCCTGAACAACTCTATCACTAAATCTAACTTCGATAAGGAATAAGTCTTGAAGGATAGTTGGATAACTTTAAACTCTATGAGTTTGATAGCCATGCAACCTTTACTCATCTAGAGTATCAAATAAAGAAAAACTCTTATTGAGGCCTATACATAGGAATAGCATGAGCGCTTCTTAGGTATGAGCTCTTAAAATTCTCCAATTCTCTCTTTAATCCTTATCCATAGTATATTTACTAACTTAAGCATTAGAGTGTCCCCCTAAAGTAGAATTTTGGGCCTCTTTCACCTTTGTTGTTTTGCAGGATTCCTTATTAGCATCTCTATTATTACATCAACAATTGGCACCGTCTGTGGGAAACCTATCATTGTCACAGCTTAGCAATGATAGCAATCTTCTTTACTAAATACAAAAAAGAGCTTATGGCTACCTAAGGGGTTGACTCTACTCTCATTACTCAAACTATGATGACAACGAGCCAGACACCTATGGAATCCTAGCCTATTCCTGCAACACCTAATCCCATGATAACTAAAGGGCTCCTTTCCACACTTGTGACCATAGTACCCATCTTGCCTAACTTTCCATATGTTCACCCTTATTTCTAAACACCTTTCACACGAATCCTTGGCCTTAGCTACCAAACTACTTCCAAAAAATTTTAAACTCACAATCACCATTACCATAATCAAAGTTTACTACAACCAATCCAAATACTCATATTTAGGGAAGCCCATTATCCCTTAGTGCTGTGGTTGAATGTGTCTTTACCAATACAGTATCCCAGGTTGACTTACAAAGTCAATTTCAAGCATTCACTGGCCAGATGGCAACCAAACAAGCTCTCATTGAACAACAATAGCAGAAGAAGTTGGCAGCCCAACAGACCATCATTTAATAGCAACAATAGCAAATTAATCACTTTATGCAATATAGTTACCAAAACCAGTTACCTGGTAGATCTAATGCCAAGAACCATAGCCTAAGTGTGAGAGACTGACAGACAAGTCAATAATATCAAGAAATTTAGGAAAGTTCATACTCCACTCTCGAGTGTGATCCATATAAAAAGCAAGAAGACACAGATCACCAAGAACAAGGATCCCTACTAGCCCAATAAGTAGCAATCCTTTGCCAGGAAATCAAAAATATGAAATAGCTAAAAAAAGATGATTGGAAATGCTTAGAGATTAAGCATAATCCACTACCCTCGATGGTCTGCCAAACCTCAATTCCTAAAAAGATCAAACTCCCATCAGATATGCATAATGGCAAGGCAGACCCAGCAAACTAGCTAAATCACTTTCTGGCATTCCATAACCTATGAGATATACCCAATGCAATCCACTCGTCGTACTTGGTGGTATTCTCTAAAACCAGGGTCCATCACAAATTTTGACCAACTAGTTTGCCAATTCCTTGCCCACTTTGGTAGTTATCAAATAGCAACTAGAACAGCGGCCAGCTTAATGGCTGTCCAACAAAACCTAAAAGAAACACTCAGTGAATATGTCAAGCCCTTTAATACTGCTATGCTAGAAGTCAAAGACCTTAACAATGACTAGGCAATACAAGCTTTTATCTCTAAGGTCTGTCATAAGCACCAAAAATATGCCTTGATGGATGCCCAGCTGGTCAAGCTATATCAGCTCTATGAAAAGGTGTAAAAATATGCTGACGCAAAAGATATTGAAATTACAAATCATAATTTCGAATGCCCTGATCAAGATTGACGGGGTGATCTATTTGGATGAAACCTGAGAAAAGAAGAGCAGTTCCTCTAAAAAGGTAGATTGGATGGTTGCCAAGTTAGTAAAATTGGGCATGCAACAAATCAAATCCAGATAGCAGGAAGAGAGATTAGGCACTGCCATATAACAAGTATGAGTCTTACACAGCCCTTAATTAGGCAATCACCTAAAGTTGCAACTTAATGCTTATAGAGATGATAAAGATAGCCCAAAGCATATATATTGAGCACCCAGAAGGTCTATTTGAAAACACATTATTCGTTAACATGATAACACCAATTAACCCTAGTAGTTTAACTTTTGAGAGTTTAAACATCCAGGATGACTTTCATTATCCAAAACCTGAGTTCGCAAAAGAAGTATCAGCAATTTCCTTGCACCCACTAGATGCTGATTTATTCATGATGATTGGTGATTCACTAGAACCAAAGCCAGAAATGACCTAATAAACTTTTTACGACTCCACACAGATGTTTTTGCCTAGTCAGCTATAGATGTACTAGGCATAGACATGAAGGTAATCATGCATATGCTAAATGTTGATTCTCCAGCTAAACTAGTCAAATAAAAAAAAAGATTCACTTTAGAATGAATTTGGGTAATTAGAGAAGAAATAGGTAAACTTTTTGCCGTCAGATATATACAAGAGGTGATGTACCTTTAGTGGCTAGCCAATGTAGTAATGGTTAAAAAGTCAATGGGAAAATGGAGAATGTGTGTCGACTTCACTGATCTTAATAAAACATGCCCCAAAGATTATTTTCCCTTGCCAACAATAGATCGCCTTGTTGACTCTTCAGCTGGCCATCAGTTTATCTGTTTTATGGATACATTCTCCAGATATAATCAAATAAGGATGAATCCTCTTGATGAAGCCAAAATGCCATTTGTTATAGAAAATGCTATTTTTTGCTATAAAGTTATGCCCTTTGGGCTTAAAAATATAGGGGAAACGTATCAACATTTGGTCCATAAAATTTTTAAAAATCAGATTGGATGATCCATGAAAGTGTATGTTGGGGATATGTTCGTAAAAAGCCTATCGATTGAAAAGCATATAGTTGATCTGAGGGAAACTTTTGCAGTACTATGAAGATAAAACATGGAACTAAATCTGGCAAAAATGCATGTTTGGAGTAGCCATCAGCAAGTTCCTAGGCTTTATGGTATAATCTAGGGGAATTGAAGCCATCCCAACAAAAATAAAAGCCATATTAGACATGACACCTCTGAAGTCGACAAAAGATGTACAATGACTAACAATGTATGCTTAACTGTTGTGCTTAACTGCTTTATTTCAAAGCTCACTGATAGATATCTCCCTTTCTTCAAATTACTAAGGGCAGTTACTTGCTATAAATAGATAGAAGAATGCCAAACAGTATTTAAAGAATTGAAATGCTACCTTAGCACATGACCATTGTTAGCTAGCCCTAAACCCAATATATGCTTTTCATATACTTAGTAGCATCAGATGAAGCGGTGGCCGCTATCTTAGTAACAAAAGAAAAGGGAACCCAATGACTAGTTTATTACATCAGTAGGGCACTGCAAGCTAGGGAGATTAGTTATACTAAGATTGAAAAGCTGGTCTATGCAGTTATTACAGCTGCTAGAAAACTATGGCAATATTTCTAAGCATATCCTATCACGGTACTCACTGATTGCCCCATAAAGGATATGGTACAAAAAGTTAACTCTACTAGAAGAATGATCGATGGAGTGTAGAGTTGAGTGAATTCAGGTTAACCTACAGCATAGGATGATCAAAGCACAAGCATTGGTAAATTTCATCACTGCGCATTCTCACATACTGCTAAATCATCGAGAATCATCAAAGAAGCACCGTCATTAGTAAAAAAAATAAAAAAGATGATAGCTCACCGAAAGACTTATAGGAACTTTATGCTAATGGATTATTAGGAAAAGAAAAATTAAAAGCACGCATCCTTCTCGCAGACCCTAATGGCCATCAATGGCACAATGCCTTATCTTTTCAGTTCACAGCTTTAAATAATGCAATGGAATATAAAGCATTGATAGCTGGAATTAACTTGGCTAAAAATCTAAGTGCCACATGCTTGAAAGCTTATACTAATTCCTAATTAGTAGCAAACCAGATTAATGGGGAATACAAAGCCAAGGACCAAAACCTAGCCAAGTACCATTACATGGTTTCATAGCTTGCCAAAGATCTTATTGGGATAAATGAATTGATGCTTTGGTTTCGCAGGAAAAGCTTCTCATTCTAAAATTTTTAGAATTAATATTTATCCGTCAATTTAGACAAACTTGGATTCACATAATAATCTCTTTTTTTTTTCATGATTAGGCACCATAAACACATTCTCCTTATTGGGATAATTGATATTAATGCTTTGGTTTCATAAGAAAAGCTTTTTTTTCTACCATTTTTAGAATTAAAGTTCATCTTTCAATTGCGATAAACACTGATTCATATAATAAACTCTTTTCTTTTCATGATTAAGCGCCATAAACACATTTTTCTTATTGGGATAAATGATATTGATGCTTTGGTTTAAAATGAAAAACTTTTCTTTCTACCATTTTTAGAATTAAAGTTTATTTTTCAATTATGATAAACACAAATCCACATAATAATCTCCTTTGTTTTAATGACTGGGCACCACAAATTCATTCTCCTCATTGGGATAAATGAATTGATGGTTTGGTTTCATAAGAAAAGCTGTACTTCCTACCATTTTTTACAACCAAAAATTAGGATAAGCATGGATTCATATAATAATCTCCTTTGTTTCATGACTAAGAACCGTAAACACATTCTTCTCATTGGGATAAATGAATTGACACTTTGGTTTCATAAAAAAGCTTCACTTTTCACCATTTTTTGGAATCAAAGTTTGTCTATCAATTACGATAAACATGGATTCACATAATAATCTCCTTTGTTTTCATGATTAGGAATGACAAACACATTCTCCTCATTGGGATAAATGAATTAATGCTTTAGTTTCATAAGAAAAACTTCTCTTGCTACTAGTTTTAGACCTAATGTTAGTCTGTTGATTCAAGCAAACACCGATTCATAAAACAATCTCTCTTTATTTCATGATTGGGCAACGTAAACACATTCTCCTCATTGGGATAAATGATTTAATGCTTTGGTTTCATAAAAAAACTTTTGTTTCTACCAGTTTTAGAATTAATGTTCATCTGTTGATTTGGACAAGTAAGGATTCACATAATAATCTCATTTTTTTCATGATTGGGCACCACAATTCATTCTTTTCATTGGGATAAATGAATTGATGCTTTGCTTTCATAAGAAAAACCTCACTTCCCACCTTTTGTAGAACTAAAGTTCATCTATAAATTAGGATAATCATGGATTCATGCAATAATCTCCTTTTTTTTTGTGATTGGGCTCCACAAACATATTCTCCTTATTAGGATAAATGATATAGATGTTTTCATTTCATAAGAAAAACTTAACTTCCCATCATTTAAAATTCTTCTATCAATTAGGATAAACATGGATTCACATAATAATCTCCTTTGTTTTCATGATTGGCCGCTATAAACAAATTCTACTCATTAGGATGCTTTCGTTTCATAAGAAAAACATCTCTTTCTACCATTTTAGAATTAAAGTTAATCTTTCAATTGGGATAAACTGAGTTCATATAATAGTTTGCTTTTTTTCATAACGGGCACTTAAATTCATTCCCCTCATTGGGATAAATGAATTAATGCTTTGATTTCATAAGAAAAGCTTCTCATTGTACCATTTTTAGAATTAATGTTCATCCATCTAGTTGGACAAACAGGGATTCACATAATAATTTTTTTTCTTTTTATGATTAGGCACCATAAACACATTCTCCTTATTGGGATAAATGATATTGATGCTTTGGTTTCATAAGAAAAGCTTCTCTTTCCACTATTTTTAGAATCAAAGTTCATCTTTTAATTGGGATAAACATATATTCATATAATAATCTCTTTTGTTTTCATGATTGGGCATTACAAATTCTTTTTCCTCATTGGGATAAATGAATTGATGCTTTTGCTTCACAAGAAAAGCTTCTCATTTTACCATTTTTAGAATTAATGTTCATCCAATGATTTAGATAAACTTGTATTCTCATAATAATCTTTTTTGTTTTCATGATTAGGCACTATAAACATATTCTTCTTGTTGGGATAAATGACATTAATGTTTTAGTTTCATACAAAAAGCTTCTCTTCCTACCATTTTTAGAATTAAAATTCATCTTTTAATTGGGATAAACGCGGATTCGTATAATAATCTCCTTTCTTTTCATGATTGGGCATCATAAATTCATTCTCATCATTGGGATAAATGAATTGATGCTTTAGTTATTCTACCATTTTTAGAATTAATCTTCGTTTGTTAATTTATACGAACATGGATTTACTTAATAATCTCTTTTCTTTTCATGATTAAGAACCATAAACACATTCTCTTCATTAGGATAAATGATATTTATGCTTTGATTTCATAAGAAAACCTCTCTTTCTACCATATTTGGAATTAAAGTTAATTTTTCACTTAGGATAAACAAGGATCCACATAATAATCTCTTTTATTTCATGATTGGGCACCATAAATTCATTCTCCTTATTGAGATAAATGGACTGATGCTTTGGTTTCATAAGAAAAACCTCACTTCCCACCATTTTTAGAATCAAAGTTCATCTATGAATTGGGATAAACACGGATTCACTTAATAATCTTTTTTTTTCATGATTGGGCACCACAAAAGCATTCCTCTTATTGGGATAAATGATATTGATGCTTTCGTTTCATAAGAAAAACTTCACTTCCCACCATATTTTGGAATCAAAGTTCATCTATCAATTGTGATAAGCATGGATTCATGTAATTATCTCCTTTGTTTTCATGATTAGCCACCATAAACAAATTCTCCTTATTGGGATAAATGATATTGATGCTTTGGTTTCGTAAGAAAACTTCTCTTTCTATCGTTTTAGAATTAAAGTTCATTTTTCAATTAGGATAAACACAAATTCATATAATAATCTCACTTCTTTTCATGATCGAACACCACAAATTTATTCTCCTCACTTAGATAAATGAATTAATGCTTTGGTTTCATAATAAAAGCTTTTCATTCTGCCATTTTTGGAAATAATGTTCATCTATCGATTTGGACAAAAATTGATTCATAAAATAATCTACTTTCTATTCATGATTAGGCATCATAAGCACACTCTCCTTATTGGGATAAATGTTATTGATGCTTTGGTTTCATAAGAAAAGCTTCTCTTTCTACTATTTTTAGCATTAAAGTTCATCTTTTAATTGGGATAAACAAATATTCACATAACAATCTACTTTATTTTCATGATTGGGTACCATAAATTCATTCTCCTCATTAGGATAAATGAATTAATGCTTTGGTTTCGCAAGAAAAGTTTCTTATTCTACCTTTTTTAGAGTTAATGTTTCGTCCATCGATTTATACAAACATGGATTCACATAATAACCTCTTTTTTTCCATGATTAGGCATTATAAACACATTCTCCTTATTGGATAGATGATATTGATGCCTTGGTTTAGTAAGAAAAACTTATCTTTCTACTAGTTTTAGAATTAAAAGTCATTTTTCAATTGGGATAAACAATGAATCACATAATAATCTCCCTTCATTTAATGATCGGGCACCACAAATTCATTCTCCTTATTAGGATAAATGAATTGATACATTGGTTTCCTAAGAAAAGTTTCTTATTCTACCATTTTTAGAATTAGTGTTTATCTATTAATTTGGACAAACATGGATTCACATAATATCTCTTTTCTTTTCATGATTAAGCACCATAAACACATTCTCCTCATTGGGATAAGTGATTTAAAGGTTTGGTTTCATAAAAAAGTAATTCTTTCTACCATTTTTAGAATTAAAGTTGGTTTTTTAATTTGGATAAACATGGATTCATATAATAATCTCCTTTCTTTTAATGATTGGGCACCATAAATTCATTCCCTGCATTGGGATAAATAAATTGATGCTTTGGTTTCATAAGAAAAATTTCACTTCCCACATAAAATCAAAGTTCATCTGTTAATTGGGATAAACACAGATTCACATAATAATCTCCTTTCTTTTCATTATTAGGCACCATAAACGTATTCTCCTTGTTGGGATAAATGATATTGATGCTTTGGCTTCGTAAGAAAAACATCTCTTTTAACCATTTTAGAATTAGTTTTCATCTTTCAATTGAGATAAATTTGGATTCATATAATAATCTTCTTCCTTTTCGTGATTGGGCATGACAAATTCATTCTCTTTATTGGGATAAATGAATTGATGCTTTGGTTTCATAAGAAAAACTTCGCTTCCTACCATTTTTTAGAATCAAAGTTCCTCTATAGATTGGGATAAACACGGATTCACATAACAATTTTTTTCTTTTAATGATTGGGTACCATAAATTCATTCTCT
The DNA here is from genome assembly GCA_038382025.1 of Adansonia gregorii. NCBI lineage: Eukaryota > Viridiplantae > Streptophyta > Magnoliopsida > Malvales > Malvaceae > Adansonia > Adansonia gregorii. The sequence goes on from JBBYHO010415268.1 coordinate 57,506, forward strand.
GTATTGGGATAAATGAATTAATGCTTTGGTTTCATAAGGGAAACTTCACTTCCCACATAGAATCAAAGTTTTTCAATTAGGATAAATACAGATTCACATAATAATCTTTTTTCTTTTCATTGTTGGGCACTATAAACACATTTTTCTCATTAGCGTAAATGATATTGAAGCTTTGGTGTCACAACAAAAAAATCTCTTTCTACCATTTATGGAATTAAAGTTTCTTTTTTAATTGGGGTAAACACGAATTTCGATAATAATCATTTTTCTTTTAATGATTGGCCAGCACAAATTCATTCTTCTAATTGGGATAAATGAATTGATGTTTTGGTTTCATAAGTAAAACTTTACTTCCTTTTTTTAGAATCAAAGTTTATCCATCAATTGTGATAAAAATGGATTCACGTAATAATCTCGATTGTTTTCATCATTAGGAACCACAAACATATTCTTCTTATTGGGATAAATGACATTGATGCTTTCATTTCATAAGAAAAATTTTTGTCTTCCATTTTTTAGAATCAAAGTTCATCTGTCGATTGGATATTTACAAAAAGTTTTTTTCTCCATGTCTTTGGCACCATCTTAATGTAGTTGTAGCCTAAAAATCCATCCATGAAAGAGAACATAGAATTCTTGGCCGTGTTGTCTACCAACGTGTCAATATAGGGTAGCTGGAAGTTGTCTTTGGGACTAGCTCAATTTAGATCTTGACAATAAACACACATTTGTACTTTGCCATCTTTCTTTGGGATGGGTCTATATTGGCAACCCATTTTGGATATTTGGCTGTTCTAATAAACTCTGTATTAAACTATTTCTTGGCTTCTTTTTTAATTTTGAGAAACATTTATGGCTTCATCCTTTTTAACTTTTGCCAGATCGATTTGTACCTGCGCTTGATGGGATTTCGATACCTAAAAGGGTAAAGAAATAAACATTACAAAAGGTATACATAAAAATAAAGGATTTGGATAAAAATGAAGGTAAAAGAGTAATGAAGACAAAAAGTTTAAAAAGTGATACACAATATGGAATGATATATGTAAAAGTCATTTCATTAATAATGTTTGATAAAAAATGCCCCTTACATAGGACAACTAACTATCTTTGGGGAAGGGCAGGTAGGTTTTCATTTTTTAATGTAACATGAAAGGGACAGGAAAAATGCAGGGGCTTTCGTCATGATCCTATCATCAAAATCAGGTCTTAGTTGAACGACATGAATTTTGTGACTTAATATCTTAGAGATAGAGGTTGTTAAGTGCTCTTAAGATGACCAAGACATCTTTAGCCTTTTGCTTTCTAGTTAGCTTGGATCGATTCGTTCTCCTAAAAGAAATATCTCCGGGAGAGATTAGAACATTATCGGCTTTGATTCCTCTTTTTGACCCAATGATCGTGTCATCTCCTAGTTATAGATCCTTTTTTCTTGCTACTTTCTTAAGAGCGTATTGGCCTTAAATCCTAAGCCTCTTTTGTTGGCTTATATGGTGACTTCTATGGCTCGAGTCATCCTTCATAGATTCTTGCCAAGCCTTTTTTTAGCATGAGAACCTTTGCCAATGGTCATTTTTAAACCCAAGTAGGTACTCTTTAACAACTGGGGTTTAACTATTAGTAACTTTTTCCCATAAATGTTGATTAACAAACTTGAATGATTGGAAAGATGACTCCAGTGCATCTTCATTAGGTTTATGTAGATATCCTCAATGAAAGCACTGGCAATTATTTCTTCTTCAACTCTAATGGTGACTACTTTGTCATCTATCATAAATTTGAGCTTTTGATTAAGAGAAGATAGGATGGCTCTGGTAGAGTGTATCCATGGCCTTCCTAATAAGTAGTTGTAAGAAGGATTAATATCTATAACTTGAATGTCTACTTCATATGTACATAGGCCTATCTAGAGCTAGATTATGATGTTTCCAATTATCCCATGACATGTTCCATCAAAAGCTCAGGCTATGGCATGACTACTTTGCATGTTAGACTTATCGATAAGGAGTTTGCTGAATATAGCCATAGGCATAACATTAAAGGTTGACCCATTATCAATGAGTACTTTGGACAAAATACTTCAGTTGCAATGCATAGTGATATGTAGAGCTTTATAACTGCCCCTGCCTTCAAGTGGGATCTCCTATTAGTGAAGGAGATATAATTATCGGCCATGATGTTGTTCACTAGCTGATCTAATTTATCTATGGAGACTTCCAGTGGCACATATGCTTCGTTTAACAATTTTAGTAATACAATTTGAGGAACCTCTAAATTAAAAAGTAGAGATAGCATAGAAATCTTTATAGGTTGTTTGCCTAACTCATCTATAATGCAGTATCCACTGTGCTTGATGAACTTGAGAAACTCTATGGCTTCTCTTTCAATTACTACTTCCTTGACTTTTTCGGGCTCAAAATTTTTTGCTTGGGATTGAGCGGTAGTAGTGCTTGGAAATGCATCAACCTTCTATTTCTCTTGAGCAGGTTGAGCGTAACACCTACCGCAATAGGTTAGGTGAGTAACTCTTGGCAGTTTCATCATAGTAGTTGAAAGAGTTAGTTCTTCGATAATCACTACCTGATTCTCATATTTTTATGGGACAACTTTGTTCTCTTATACAAGAATGGTTTAGGTACCTCCACAACTAACTTTGGTGTAGGTATCAAAAAGTTGGCCTCGAGACTTGACTTGCCATAGAGAATGAGAGGTTAATTTCTCCCGTAATGCGACTGCATGGTTTCATCTCCTATCATGTTGATAGATTAAGCAGTAGATGTGATTTCATGATAGAATTCTATCTAGCCTTCATTTATCATTTTTTAAGCCATGGACCTAAACTTCCTGCATGTGTGTAGGGTATGACCTACAACTGTATGGAAGTCATAAAAGTTGTCAGGATTGCCTTTTAATTTTTTTGTTGCATTGAGCTACCCAACCTAAATCAATACTTACTAGATCAAGAACATTGGCATCCTTATATCCTCTATGCTTACCTTGACTTCATATTTCTTCTTAATATCGATCATGTTTATAGTCGATCAGTGTGGCTTGGTAAAAGATTGGCGGCAACATTTGGTCCCTGGTTTATCCTAAACTATAAAACTTTTGAGTTAATTAGATTTTGCATATTTCATTTGAAAGATATACAGTTCTCAATGTCATGCCCTACTACCCTGGCATGGTATTCATAGTGGCTATTAGGGTTATACCATTATGGGTATAGTGGCTGTTTTTCTTAGGCATAAATTGAGGCCACTAAATGATTTTAGAGTAAGGTCTGGTAGAGTTTCTTATTGGACATAGGGATGGGGATCAAAATGTTGTATTTGTTGATTTGCACCTCGATTGTTAGGTGCATTATTGGTTACTTGATCTAGCTATTTCCCTAGCAACCATTTTACTATGCTTAATGGCAACATCGATCTTTCTCTGGAGAGCACTAAGTTTGCGAATTTTTTGGTGGCATTTCCTATAAGCTTCTTATAATAAGGAGCACGTAAGGTATGAACGAAAGTGATTGTCGTCTCTTTTTCTATAAAGGGAGGCTAGACTAAGGCTGCTTCTTCTCTTCACTTTTGGGTGTATTGCTTGAAACTTTCAGTGGACCTCTTTTCAAAATTCATCAAGGAAGTTAATCCAGCACCTAATCCAACACATGCTGGTATTGATTTAGAAAGGCCTTAGCCAAGTCGACCCATGGTTGGATTTTCACATTATCTAGCCTGGCATACCATTGAGCTACTGCCCCAATAAGGCTATGTTAAATGCAATGGATGAAGAGCTTTTTATCTTTTTCATACCCAACCATCTTTCGTAGGTACATTCAGACATGGACGAAAGGGTTAGTGGTTCTATTAAACTTCTTAAACTTTAGGACTTTAAACTTTGAGGGCATAACAAGGTTGGACACTAAAGATAGCGATTACACATTAAAAGCTCCAAACTTGTCACTCCCCTCAATAACTTGGAGGCATTTTTCTAATAGCTAGAATTTGTTAACTTCTTCTATAGTCGTGGTGGACTTTTGACCTTTTATTTTTTCTGATTTCTCATGGTTAAGGGTTATTGGATCTGCCAATAAGACTCTTACATTCACCCCTTGAGTATTAGGAATGAATTGACCTACTGTAATAGGATTTAGGTAGATAACTAGCGAAACTTGAGCGGCAGGCAGGTGTAGGAGCAGGCCATTATTTTTGTCTTATTTCCCCTTAGGTAGGTTTTGGATTATTGGCAAAGGGACTTTCAGTGCTAGGAGGATCAATCCTTGTTTTAGCAGTACTAGCTTACCTTTTTTCTTTTATAAAGCCGGTCATTAGTTCTATAAGTTTTGCAATTTGATTTTGCATTTTATATTTCTGATGAAGCATCTGGCCTTGTGATTCCTTAACCATTAGCTCAAGTCATTAAATATGAGCCTCATGATCACTCTCCATGATTTACTTACGGCATCCTGTGTTGTAATGGTACATGATGTAAGGTTCCATGTTCCTAATTAATCTCATAATCCCTTGCACTTTTATGGCTCAATTTTCATATTAGACTTTCATTTAAAAATGTATTTATTGATAAGCATTTATAATGCATGACAAGTTAAGATAATGCAATGAAAAATGGTGAAATTAAATGTACATATGCATTAGAGACAATTGATTCTTGGAACAGCTTCGTCAATAACATCATTCATAGAGTCACAAAAGGGTTTTCCTTTTATAACATGATTACATCTAAAAGTATCTAATGTGATCACATTGTGTAATCACATGATAAAAAAAACCTAAAAGTTATTGCTCACGATCTCCAATAGGTATGATGTCTCACTATATGGAACAAGCTACTTAAATCACGTCATCAGCCTCTTGTTAAGCCATCTAAACTTGTTTAGTGAAGTGTTAATGTTGTTCTTGGCAATTCAGATGTGCTTGGTCGATTGTTGCTTTCCATTTTAATTCACATTGCTTAGAAGACTTTGTTAGTTCATTGATATGACCTTAATGAACTTAGAGAAACTATTCTAACTCTTGGATTCTGTGAATGAGCCCTTGATTTTCAACCTTAGTGGCTCTTGCATCTTACATTTGGGCCTCAAGTCTTTGATTCCTTCATTGAGAGATGGAAGCAAGAGCATGTGCCCTCATGAACTTTTTTTTGTTGGTTCTGACTTCCTTCTTTTGCTGATTCAGATCGCAATTAAGAGTGGAATCTTTCACTTCCCATTTGACTGATGTCTTACCAATACGTTTGGACTTGTTAGCATTTCAAAGTGTCACATAATCCTTGGTTAGGCTTTTTGGTCATCTTTGAAGTGATCCATTTCTTCAATGACTTGATCCATTTCACCACTCCTAAGATATCCATCTTTAGCTGGCCTTTTTCCTTCTTAAGTTAAGAGTTTTTATGGAAAAAGATGCCTTTTTTTGCTCGAACTCCCTCTTAAGTAGCTCAATCTTAAAAGGTGGCTCCTCAATTAGGATTTACAGTATCTTAGAGTTGGGTAGTGGTAATGGATCATAGATATGGTGAAGTCTCCATTCTTCCTTTCCAAGCATGGTAGGGCTTCCTGGTCAATATCTTTTCATACAATGGACTTTTTTCTAGGCTTGGAAAGCTAATTGGACTTTTGCTTTATAATTTGGTTTCCATATTCAAATCTCAATGTCCCAAGTCTTTAAAGAACGAGATAGATTGCTGGCACTAGATCTAATGTAATACCAACAGATGAGCATAACTAGTATTTCCCTATTATTCTAAGGTGGTATGCAATTATAGTCTCCACATCTATGCACAATCGACTGAGGAAACACCGATAGGGCTCTTCAAGTGATTTCTTCTTCCTTAACATTTCGTAATTCCTTGACCCAATGCTTTTTTGTCTTATCTTGATGAACATTCTTCCTCTAATGCTATGGAAAGAGAACTGATCTTGAAAAAGAAATTATGCCTAACTCTCTTTTTCCTAACATAGAGATGACCTTGAAGCCATATCTTGAGCAATAAGGCATACCCGATAAAACTTTCTATTCTCGTTCTTTTACAAAAGTTAAGGGCACAGATGGTTTTGATGGTGATGGTAGAAGCAGGGTTATGTTGCAACATAGCCAAGAAAAGAAATCTATAACTGTCGCCTCTACATAACCTAAAGTCTTTAGGAATATAACAAGCTCGTAAATTGCCATATCATAGACATTTTAAGATTTCTTTTGATCAGAATGATTTACCATGCCCTCTTTCAAACTAGCCCAAGAAATGCATTCACTGCTCCCTTTTACTTTAACGTGATTGTCAACCCTTGCTTCTATGGCTTCAAGAATTTGCCTTAACCTTTTCTTGAACAGAGGAGGTGTTATCACTTTGCAGTAAATCCAAATGACTTAGCCCTCTTTATGTTAAGTAGAGTTGTATACTCATTAATGGTAGAGACTAAATCTTGTAGGCTAAAAGTGAAACATTAGTAAGCCAGATTCTAAAACTACGTTACTACTCGCAACAAGTCATCATCCCACTGAACTCAAAGTAAGAAAGCTATATCCCCATACTTTTTAATGAAGGCTTCTTTCTTGTTGTTCTCTCAACTTTTGTCATAATGTATCTTGGGGTCGATTTTTGTAGATCTATGGGTGCTTATGACTTAAAATATTTTTTTGACTTAGGAATATCTTCTTGACCAAGACTTTTCCTTCACAATGTGATGAGAATGAGAAAGTATAGCTTCTTGACTTATGACACAGTAAGAGGGACCATAAGACAAATTGCTCATTTTATTAGTCTAAGATGACCATCACTAAATGGCCAACGCGCAGAGTCACCACTGATCATTTTAGGCTAGGCATGACCAGATGCCTATTGAAACCTATGTTTTGAGTTATGAAACTTAAAACGTCGATCTTGTGGTCTAGTTGTACAAAGATTCATCATTTAGGTTCAGGAGTTGGTTACACACGATGAGGTACGAACCTCTTTACGATGCCCAAAATCAGTACCTTGCTAGCTATATCTTATCTCGATTTTAATTTTTTTGATTTTACCTTATTACCATTTTGATATAACCCTCTTTTAATGCATGAATCTTATAGAAATCCAAATCCAGGTTTTGATGAAAAATATTTAATCTCATATACGTGCTAGAGAGATAAGGAGTTTAGAGATTTTCAATAAAATGGCCACTAGATTTTACTTTGCAAATGGAATGTTCCACTTTAGGCACTAAAGAGATACCCATGCAGAATATTAACTTTAATTTTAATTAAAATGATTTCAAAACATGAATGCAAATAATCATCACAAAGAAATCATGTTAGCGAAACAACAAATGAAGTAACAAAACATGGATCATTCAATGCAATGATAAAGAAAAGGAATGGACTATTGGAATTTATCTCGCAATTGGCATTGATTATTTGGAAATAACTAAATTGATAATTTTTTAGATGTATTTGGGTTTCTCGATTAAACGAGGTTTGTTTGACATATTCACGAAAATCCAAGAAGAAAAAAAGATTAATTGTAGTTTAAAAGATAGGGTTGGAGTATCCCTGTGGATGGAAAATAATTTCTAACAAAGGAAGATTTTTAAATCTTGATAATTTTGAAAAGCGAGGTTGGAGTATCCCCTCGAAAGGTCAGGGTTAGAGTATCCCAATGATGATAAATCATTTTAACAAAGGAAGATTTTGTAATCTCAAGAATTTTGAAAAGCAGAGTTGGAGTATCCCTTCGGAAGGTCAAGGTTAGAGTATCCCTAAAAGTAACACGTCTGATACTCTTTAGAGAAGTCGTTTTGGAAAACATATGTTGACAAAACTTTATGATTTAGGAAATATGTGAGATTTTTGACAACGTTTGGCAAAAGAAATTATTGTGAATAAGGATGGTAAAGATGTAAAATTTGTTTGTGCCTTGATACGAGCCTATTGGAGGCCAAAGCATGTTCTCGATTATGATCGGGGTGATATGGAGACTTCAAAGGTCTCAAGACAAAGCTCGAGAAAATAACTCAATTTTAACCATGACTGAAAATAGAGGACAAAATCGTGCTATCCCACTTCCTGAATTTATTCTAAATTTGTTTAAAGGCTTCAGAAGGTGGATCATTAGAAAGATAACTCGACAAGGATTAATCTAAAAATATTCCCAACATCCTAAAAAGTTACTTTCTAAGGGAAAAATTTTCAAGTTCAGATCCATTACACTGCTAGCATGGCATACAAGGAACAACGTGTGTTAAAATTTAAAAAATCATTTTGGACTCATTTGGTATCAAAAAAATTGCAAGTGATACCTTTCTACAAAGGAAATTTCAAGAATTTTTTTAGGAAAATAGTTGGATGGATTTGGAAAAATCATTTAGTGGGCTTAAAGGACCCAACCAAAATGCATATTTTTAATTTTAGGGATTTTGGATAGTTTACATTTGAAAAATCATAACTCTTTCATCTAGACTAATCTAGAGGCGAACAAGACCTCATTTTAAAGATACTTTGACACACTTTCAGAGAAAAATATTATAAAATTCATGAAAAATCATTTGGGATTTTGAAGTGATTTTTCAATTTGTAACAGTAATGCTGCTAGTAAGGGACAAAGCAAAAAAGAGGATATTTCTTATTTTCTCTATATTTACGGGTGCAAACATGAGTCATTGACATGCAAACATCCATTGTTGAAGGGAAAGAGTGCCATGGGCAACATAAACTTATTTGCATAGCCCTGGAGTAGTTTGGGATGATGAAACAGCCTGTTGATCATACCACTTATGATTTAGACTAAAAAACAAGGCACAAACATTTAAGGAACAAGTGCAAGGCCATTTTTGTTGGAAATTCAAAAGTTTTGACCTCATTTAATCAAGATTTCAGATTTGGAAAACTTAATTTTCCCTAAGATTATTGCTAACTTTAAGAAAAATGCTAAGTTCATGCTAATCCTTATTGTTTGAGGTTAACATGCTTGGCTAACTTTACCAATGGTCTAGACAAAGAAAATGTTATGCATTTTGACAAAAAAAATGTCATGGATACTAAAAATGACAATGATTCATGCAAGCTAATGTATAAACGTGCTTCAAATGTGTTAGGCTAATGATTCATATGTAGATTAAGGATAACAAGATGCATGGATATGGCATAAAATGCATGAGCAAGAGCTATCAAAATAATAAGGATAAAATAAGGCATTTTGCACATCAAAGGGGCATTAAGTCATCCCAATCCTAAACTATCACAACCAAAAGCCATAATAATGTATGATAATCCTAAGAGGGTTATGAGAATATGGAGTCTCACTAAAATGATAAAGATGTTGGAAAACAAAAAATGCAAGTAATAAAGTAAGAAGTTATACCAACAAAACTTTAATTTTTGGCTAAAAAGTTGGAGCAATAGAGATGGCGGGATTTCTCTCTTTTCCTTATTACTAGTAACAAGAAAAAAAAAATAATAAGGATTTGGCACTAGTATGGATGAAGGTGATTTTCAAAATGTGTAATCATTAAGAGTGAGTGTTTTGGGGTTATTTTTGGGTTGTTAGTGAAGAGCTACGGGATTCTGGCTTTCTTAGTATAGGAATGTGATTTGGAAGTTAAAAATCAGCTAGAATCTAACCTTTTTCAGCTGAGATATAAGTGGTCTATTTATACCAGCATTTTGGAGCCAAATTAGAGGTGTTTTTGGTCATTTCTCAAGAGGGAGAAAGTGATGTCAACTTGGTGGCTATATAGTGGTTGTAAGGAACAAATTATTTCCAATGTGATGGACATAGGGTGGCTAGTTTAAATCTAAAATGATTTTCCAACAACTAGGATAGTTGATGGTGATCTTGCTTAACAAACTAGGGAGGAGTAGGGTGATCATATGACATTGACGCTTTTAATCTAATTTAAACTTCAAAAAAATGTTTTGATTAATTCAAAAGTCTAAATTCGTAATTTGATATAGGTTTTGATCTTTTGTGATGTAAAGAAATGAGTTAAAATTAAGTTTTGGATCAATGGTGGATAAGTCAAAGATGCTTGTACCGTGAGTGTATCGATACATTACAGAATGTATCGATACATTTGGTATAAAAACGTTGAGTGTATCAATATAATGAACATTGTATAAATACAACGGTCATTGTATCGATACTATGAACCGTTATATGGATACTATTAACCATTGTATCAATACATGTTGATATGTTTCAATATATTTCTTTATAGAATGCATATTTTGATCTTGGCATAGCCTAATATCAATACATGAGCTCCCATATCAAGACATATGCTTATGTGTTGATACATTTACATGTTGTATTGATACAAATGGGGACATTTCAAAATTTTGGCATGTTATAACATTGTATCGATACATGATAACTATGCATTGATGCATTCAAGCAACATAATGAATTTTCTCATATCTTTTGTCCTCAGACAACTTAAATTATGTTCTTTGATGCCATATCTTTGGATTTACCTTTGATATGATCCATTGGCCTTCTTAACCTCCTCAAAATACTTTTTTGTCAGATGATATTGTCACTGGCAATCATTGTCCCCTTTTATGTTCATGCCTCAGATTGCTAAAATTTAGCTCGAAAAAAATAATGTGTCTACAATTGCCCCTCTTTGAATGTTGCTAAGAATAAAAAATAGGGCAAAGATGAATAGACATTATTTTGTTTGAGGTAGAATAACACTCCCCAAAACTCTAGGGTGCTAGGTTTTCTAAGGTTTAACCCCCTTAGGCAATTACAGTGTATCACAAATTTTTTTTATGGGTGTAACCAACTTGTATGGACTTTGAGTTAAACTTGGGTGCCACCAGCTTGTGTGGGCTTTGATTCGAGTGCTGCCAACTCATGCAAGCTTTGACTCAAACTAGGTGCTGCCTGCTCATACAAGCTTGCGTGGCTTTTGACTTAAACTAGGTGCCACCAGCTTGTGTGGGCCGCCAGCTTATGCGAGCTTTAAAAAGGTGCCACTAACTTATGGGCTTTGACTTAGACTTGGGTGCCACCAACTTGTGTGGGCTTTGACTCAAGTGCCGCTAGTTTATGTAGACTTTAACTTAGACTAGGGTGCCGTCAACTCATGTGAGCTTTAACTCAGGTGTCACCAACTTGTACAGGCTTTCACTTAGACTTAGGTGCCACCAGTTCATGTGGGCTTTGACTTGAGTGCAGCCAGCTTATGCTGGCTTTGACTTAGGCTTCGGTGTTAACAGCTCACGTGGGTTTTGACTCAAGTGCTGCCAGCTTGTGCGAGCTTTGACTTAGATTTAGGTGCCACCAACTCGTGTGGGCTTTGACTTAGGTGCCATAAACTTGTACGAGTTTTTACTTAAACTTGGGTGCCATCGCTTGTGCGAGCTTTGATTTATGTGCCACCAATTTATACGAGCTTTGACTTAGACTTGGTGCCACCAGCTCAAGTGGGTTTTGACTCGGGTGCCGTCAGCTTATGTAGGCTTTAACTTAGACTAGGTGCCACTAGCTCATGTAGGCTTTGATTGTATGCCATTAACTTATGTGGGCTTTGATTAGGAGCCATAAGCTTATATGGGCTTTGACTTAGACTTGGTGCCACCAACTCGTTTGGGCTTTGACTTGAGTACTATCGATTGGTGCAAGCTTAACTCAGGTGCCACCGGCTTGTGCGGGCTTTGAAAAAGTGCCATTAACTTATGGGCTTTAAAAGGGTGCCACTGACTTATGGGCTTTAAAGAGGGTGCCACTAATTGCAGGCTTTAAAGATATGCCACTAACTTAGGGGCTTTGAAAAGGTGCCATTGGGCTTTGAAAAGGGTATCACTACTTATGGGCTTTTGGAAAGGTGCCACTTTTTTATGGGCTTTTAGAAAGGGTGCCATTAGCTTATGGACTTTGAAAAGGATGCCACTGACTTATGAGCTTTGAAAATATGCCACTAACTTATGGGCTTTGGAAAGTTACCACTAACTTGTAGGCCTGGTGTAGGTATAATTGGCATCATGTTATTTACAGACAAGTTTGTTGCCACTGGCTCGTATAGGCTTAAGAAGGTTTCTTGATAGGTGCCTTCTAAATAATGCTTGGTTTTTAAAGCTCAAAGTTCTTATTGGCGACTCTTTAGAGGTTTGGTGAACCTGTTTTTAGTAAAATTGCAAAAATCATGATGTGTGATGGTAGTGTCAATGCATGATGTGGAATGCTATCATGATTGCATGATGTAAAATTTAATACGAGAAATAGTTGTAGTTTTCTTGTATGTTATTTAGACTCTCATTAAAATGGTAATTCATCTTTGTTGCAACTATAAACAGGAATTTTCCTAATCTCGATGGGGATTATTGGTTATCCGGGCTCTACTGGGGATATGGCAAAAAATTTATTCTCAAGAGCTTGGATTGTTGCTTTTCCTGATTTGGGATGCTCAATCATTTTCCTAACAATTGGAAGGCATTGTCAATAATGTAGAGACTATTCGACTGATTAGGTTGATGTCTATGGTCTCGATAAGATTCTAATAGAACGCATGGGTCAATTTTTAGTTAACATAAAATGGTTTTCCTTGAGATGTGGCTTATGAATGCCAAAAATGGTTTAGTGTATGGTCATGCTGAGCGGGTGTTTGGACGCAAAAAGTGGATGATCTTAACAATCAAGGAATAAGCAAAGTTCCCATTGTTTTTTTCCTTTGGATGTAACATCAAGATGCCCTGATGCATGTTTCTATTGATTATCAAACATTATTAACTAAAAGACAAGTGTAATGTGAATTGTACATGGGTTAAAAGAAATATAGCAATATTTATTCATGACAAGAAAGAGATACAACTTGGTATCCTATTTGACAAATAAGTGATTCGGTGGCAAGAAGTAAAACCTTTTGGGTGGAAGATGCCTCTGACAATCATGTCATAGATGTTCCTTAAGTGCTTTTCAGAATCTTTCTCGAACAATAAATGTAACTAGTATGAGTTGATCTTCGAAAGATCTCTAGGATTGATTTGCATTATCCTATAGGTACTCTTAGTTTATGCCTCATTAAAATTGATCTTCTCAAGTTGCCCTTGCAGGCTTTCAACTGTAGTCAGGTTGGCTACCTAGATATCCTTTTTCAAATTTTTATTTAGACCTTTTTTTGTTTTCTCTTTGTTTTTGTTTTTTTTGTTTTCTTTTTTTATTTTTTTTGTTGTTTGTTTTTTTTTCTTTTTGCTTCTTTTTGGTCTTTTATTTTTTTTTATTTTCTCTCCTTTTTTAAGGATGCTTTTTCAAGTTTTTGCCCTCTACGTGTAATATTTCTTGATGAAATCTGAGTTGATTGGGTTAGGCAAGACATTGCCTTCAATTTTGGACAAGATTAGGGCCCCTCCAGAGAAAGCTTACTTCATGACATATGGTCTTACCTAATTAAAGGTCCACTTGCCTAGCGTATCTTTGTGAATTAGGATGATATTCTTTAATACCAATTCGCCTGATTGAAATTATCGTGGGTGCATATTTTTGTCATGGGCTTAGATCATGCATCTTTAATACATTCGACCATGGCATATGGCCTTCATGCATTTTTCTCGATAAGATTGAGCTGGTAGTATTTGTTCTTGACGCACTCAGCTTTTTCAAGTTTGGTTTCCATCAAGACTCTGAGAAAAGGTATCTGGACTTCAATAGGCAATATAGCTTCCATCCTATAGATAAGAGAAAATAGGGTAGCATCCGTGGAAATACAAACTTAGGTCCATTAGGCATGAAGTTCAAAGAATAGCTTCTCATGCTAGTCTTTATAAGTCTTGGCTAGTTTTTCAACTATTCTTTTAATGTTTTTGTTGGCTACCTCGACTGCCTCATTCATCTTTAGGCAATAAAGGATAGAATTATGATGCTAGATCTTGAACTATAAGCAGGCCGCTAGCATCATTTTATTATTTAAGTTACTTGCATTGTCTATGATGATTTGGTTTGGAAGGCCATACCTACAGATGATGTCCTACTTGACAAACTTATAGATGATCGATCTAATAACATTAGCATATGAGGTAGCCTCCACCCATTTGGTGAACTAGTCTATCAATACCAAGATAAAATAATACTTATTGGAAGCTTTAGGGGTGATTGGCCCGATCACGTCCATGCCCTACATGGAGAAGGGCCATAGGGCTATCATGACGTGAAGTGGCATTGGAGGGACACTAATGTTATCCGCATAGATTTGACACTTATGGCATTTTCAGGCATAATTGATGCAGTCTCTCTCGAGGGTCAACTAGTAATAACCCGCTTTATGATTTGCTTGGCCATCCAATGTCTATTAGCATGTGTGCCATAAATCTCTTCATGAACTTCTTCTAGGATCTTTTTGGCTTTAAAAGTGTCAATGCATCTGAGCAAATACTTGATCGTGACTCCTTGTGTATAAGATTTTCCCATCAAAAACAAATCCCATAGCCAGCCTTTTGATAGTCCTTTTATCAGTCTCCATTACATGTCTAGGATATTGCTAATCTTTGATATAACTAAAGATGTAAGAGTACCATGGTAGGCCATCCTTCTCTTTTTTGACACTGTGACAATGAGCCAGAGTTGTGTAGATGCTCATCTAAATCGGAGCAAGATCTAACTCTTGGTTGACTTTCAACATGGATGACAAGGTAGCCAAAGCATTAACTATTTGGTTTTATTCTCGAGGTAAATGTCAAAAACTAATATCATCAAATTTTTTCTTGAGGTCTGCTATCAGCTTCCCATACTATATCAGCTTGGCATCACGAGTTTGCCATTGCCTTTTTAATTGGTAAATAACTAGGGTTAAATCACTGAACACCTATAATATCTTGACATTCCTTTCAATGGCTGATTGAAACCTTATGACACAAGCTTTATATTCTGAGATATTATTAGTGCAGTTAAAATTTAACCTTGCTATGAATGGATAATGACTCCCATCGGATGATATCAATATTACCCCTGTTTCATGTCCTAGAGTATTTGATGCTCTATCAAAATACATTTTCCACGATTGATCTTGGTTGGGGACATCTTCATTTTTAGAAATGCATATATATCTTTATTTAAGAAGTTAAAATTTAAGGGTTCATAGTCATCTACCACTCGACCTGCCAAAAAGTTAGCTATTGTATTACCCTTGATGGCCTTTTGACTAACATAGGTAAGGTTGTATTTAAAAAGTAGGACTTGCCATCTAGCTTGCCTTCTTGATAGTGCAAGGGCTTCACATAGATAATTGATCAGATCAAGCCTTGTAATTAACCATGCGGTGTGATACAATGTGTACTACCTAAGTCTCTTGGCTATCCATATTAAAGTACAGCATAACTTCTTGACTGCAGAGTAATTGCACTCGCATTCCATGAACTTTTTGCTTAAGCAGTAGATTGCTTGCTCCTTCATTCTTGACTCATCATGCTGCCTTAATACACAACCAATAAATTTGTCAAAGACTGCTAAGTAAAGTATTAAAGGCCAACTAAGCACTAGTGGTGCCAACACTAGTAGGCTTAACAAATAATGCTTGACTTTATCAAAGCCTTTTTGACATGCCTCATTCCACTCTCTTGAATTTTGTTTGTAAAGGAGCCAAAAAATGGGGTCGTATTTGTCAATGAGCTAAGATATGAATCTAGCGATGTAGTTCAGTCTCCCCAAAAAGCTTTTCACTTTCTTTTGGGTTTGAGGTGGTGGTATATCTGGAATGGCTTTGATTTTGTCTGGGTCAACTTTAATAACATTTTTGCTGACTATAAAGCTAAAAGCTTACTTGAAGTGACTCCGAAGCTACACTTGGCATGATTTAATTTAAGTTAAAAATTTTGTAACTGTTCAAAAATTTCTGAAGGTTCGTGGCATGCTCATCCTCTTTCGTTGACTTGTTAATCATGTTGTCAATGTAGACCTTAATTTCTTTGTGCATTATGTTATGGAATAAGGCTACCATGGCCCGTTGATAAGTTACCCCAGCATTTTTAAGTTCCAAAGGCATGACATTATAGCAAAATGTCCCTTACATGGTTACAAAAGTTGTTTTCTCCATGTCTTTGGGTGCTATCTTGATTTGGTTATAGCTTAAGAATCCTCCATGAATGACAAAAGAGAATTCTTAGTCGTGTTGTCTACCAAACTATTGACATGGGGTAGAGAGAAGTTATCCTTGGGATTAGTTCAATTCAGATCCTGATAATCAAGACATATTCGTACTTTGCCATCTTTCGTTATACTAAGACTATATTGGTAACCTATTCTGGATATTTGGCTACTCCAATAAACCCTACATCAATCTACTTCCCACTTCTTCTTTAATTTTAAAAAGCATTTTCGGCTTTATCCTCTTTAATTTTATCGGATCGATTAGCATTCATGCTTGATGGGAAGCTTGTGGACCACTACATTAGTGTCCAGTTTTGTCATATGTTGATATGACCAAACGAATACATCCTGATATTCTTGGAGTAATTTTATTAACTTAGTCCTAGTCATTGACTTTATTGAGGTGCCGATTTTAACCTACTTTTGATCCTCCTGAGTACCCAGATTTATTACTTTTATTGGGTCTTTATGGGGCATGATCTGCTTTTCCTCTTACTCAACTAATCATAAGAGGTTTGGTGGTAAAAGCTTTCTTCAAAATCTTCTTTAGGATTAACTTCACTAATACAAATTGATTGTTCAAAATTGATCTTCAAAGACCCATCAGACACATCTATGTCACTATTATCAGGACAACTGAAAGGATAAGAAATAAACATTGCAAAAGGCACATGCATAACTAAGGGATTTGGATAAAAATAAGGGTAAAATAGTAATAGAGACAAAAAGGTTGAAAAGTACAACACAATATGGAATGATATATGCAAAAGTATTTCATTGATAATGTTTGATAAAAAATAGCCCTCATATAGGACACCTATCTACCTTTGGGTAAGGGCAAGTAGGTTTTCATTTCTTAATGTTACATGAAAGAGATAGGAAAAGTGTAGGGGTTTCCATGATGACCCTATCATCAAAATCTGGTTCTAGTGGATTATGGCTCAGTATCTTGGAGATAGAGGTTATGAAGTGCACTACTGAAGATGACCAAGACATCTTCCACCTTTTGCTCTTCATGTCAGTATTGATTGATTCATCTTTTTGAATGAAATATCTCATGAAGAGACAAAAATATTGTTGGCTTTGATTCCCCCTCTCGACCTAATGATCATGCCATCTCCTGGTTATAGATCCTCTTTTCTTGCTACTTTTTTGTGTACACATTGGCTTTGAATCCTAAGCCTCTTTCGTTGGCTTGAGTAGTGACCTATAAGGCTCGGGCCATCCCTTGCAGATTTTTACTAAGCCCTTTTTTAGCTCAAAAACCTTTGCCAACGGTCATTTTTAAACCTGAATGGGTACTCTTTAACAGATAGGGTTCAATTATTAGTAATCCTTCTCCCATAAATGTTGCATTAACAAACTTAAAAGATTAGAAGGATGACTTCGGTGCATTTTTATTAGGCTCTATGTAAAAATCCTTAGTGAAATCAATGGTGATCATTTCTTCATTAGCCCTGATGGTGATTACTTTGTCATCTATCACAAATTTGAGCTTCTGATCAAGAGATGATGAGGTGATTCTAGCAGAGTGTATCCATGGCCTTCCTAATAGGCAGTTGTAAGAAAGATTAAGATCCACAACTTGAAAGTTAACTTCATCTGTACATGGGCCAATCTAGAGCTGGATTATGATATTTTTAATTACTCAGTGGCATGTTCCATCAAAAGCTTAGAGTATGGTGTGGCTACTTTTAGTGTTAGACTGATTGATATGGAGTTTACTTAATATAGTCACAAGCATGACATTAAGGGCTGACCCATTATCTATGAGTACTTTGGGAAAAATATGTCCTTTGCCATAGGTAGTGATATGCAGAGCTTTATAACTGGCCCTACCTCCAAGTAGGATCTCAACATTAGTGAAGGAGATATAATTATCGACCATGATGTTGTTCACTAGCTAATCTAACTTGTCTATGAGAGTGCAAAGGCACATATTCTTTATTTAGAATCTTTAGTAATGCATTTTAGTGCACTTTTTAGTTAAGAAGTATAGATAGCACAGAAATCATGGACTTGACTGGTCCATAATGTAGTATTCACTGTGCTTAATGAACTTAAGAAACTCCATGGCTTCTCTTTTACTCACTACTTCCTTAACTTTCTAGGACTCAAAATTTTTTGCTTGGGCCTGAGTGGTACTGGTGCTTGGAGATGCATGAACTTTTTGTTTTTCTTGAGTAGATGGAGCATAACACCTACTGCTATAGATTATGTGACTAACTCTTGACAGTTCTATCGTAGTAGTTGAGGGAGTTAGTTCTCCGATCATCACTACCTGATGCTCGTATTTTAATGGAATAGCTTTGTTGCTCTTATATAGGAATGGTTTAGGTACCTCCATAACTAACTTTGGTGTAGGTATAGAAAAACTAGCCTCAAGACTTGACTTATCATAAAGAATGAGGGGTCAATTTCTACCATAAGACAGTTGCATTGGTTTGTCCCTTATAACGTTGATAGATTTAGCAGTAGATGTGATTTCATGATTAGAATTCTATCTGGCTTTATTCATAATTCTTTAAACTGTGGACGTAAACTCCCTGCATGTTTACAAGGTATGACCTATAACTGGGTAAAAGTATAGAAGTTATCAAGATTGTCTTCTAATTTTTTTGTTTTGTTGAGCAACCCGACCTGAATCAATGCCTGCTAGATCCAAAACAATTTTCATCCTTACATCCTCTATGCTTCCCTTGACTTCATATTTGTTCTTAATGCTGATCATGTTTGCAGCTGGCTTAGTGTGGTTTGATAAATGATTGGAAACATTTGGTCCCTGGTTTGTCTCGAACTGCAAGACTTTTGAGTTAATTAGATTTCACATATTTCGTTTGGAAGATATGCAATTTTTAATGTCATGCCCTCTACCTTAGCATGGTATTCACCATAGGCATTAGGGTTATACCATTATGGATATGGTGGCTTTTTTCTAGGACATAGATTGGGGCCACTAAATGATTTTAGAGTAAGGTCTGGTATAACTTCTTATAGATCATAGGGATGGGATCAAAATATTGTCTTTTTTGATTTACACTCTAATTGCCAAGTGCATTATTAGTTGCTTAATTAGTACTTTGGTAAACTTATGGAGGGTAGCTTTGTGGTGGGTTGGATAGGATTGCAAAAGATGAGTTGTGGGTTATGGCATTAATTGGCTGAGGGGCTATGGTGATAAGGCAAGAATACAGCATGCTTGGGTAGTAAGGGTCAGGTATTTGACACTCTTTTAGTTGAGATGAGCTAGCATAACTTATGGCATTGGCCTCTCGTTCCTTTATTTTTACTGGCAATAGGCTTCTTGTTTGATCCAGATATTTCCCCAGCTGACATTCTACCACTCTTAATGGTTGCATCAATCATTTTTTCAAAAAGGACTAGGTTTGGGAATTTCTTGGTGGCATTTTTTACGAGCTTCTCGTAATAAGGAGCACATAAGGTGTGAATGAAAGTGATTGTCATCTCTTTTTTTTATAAAGGGAGGCTGGACTAAGGCTGCTTCCTCTCTCCACCTTTAGGCATATTACCTAAAACTTTTAGTGGATTTTTTCTTGAAATTCACTAGGGAAAGTTGATCAACACTCAATCTGACACATGCTGGTATTGATTTAGAAAGGCCTTATCTAAGTCAGCCTATTATTGGATTTTTAGATTTCTAGCTCGATATACCACCGAGTTGTTGCCCTATGAGGCTATGCTGGAAAAAGTAGGTGAGGAGTTTTTCATCTTTCTCGTACCTAGCCATCTTTCATAGGTACATTCGAACATGGACAAAAGGGTTAGTGGTTCCATTAAACTTTTCAAACTTGGGACTTTAAACTTCAGGGAAATGACAAGATTGAACACTAAAGACAGCGATTACGCGTCAAGAACTCTAAACTTGTCAGTCCCCTTGATAGCTTAGAGGAATTTTTCCAGTAGCTAGAATTTGCTCACTTCTTCCGTAGTCATGGTAAACTTTTAATCTTTTCTTTTCTTTGGTTCCTCATGTCAAGAGTTATCAGATCTACCGATGAGATTTCTGCATTCACCCCTTGAGTGCTGAGGTTTAATTAACCTGTCACAATGGGATTAAGGTAGATAACTTGTAAAGCCTAAGTCACAGGTGTAGGAGCAGTTCATTGTTCTTATCTAGTTTCCCCTTGGGTAGGTTATTAATTACCAAAAGAAGACTTTCAGCATTGGGAAGATCAATCTTTACTTCAATAGTGCTGGCTTGCCCTTTTTCTTTCATAAAGGCGGTCATTAGTTCCATAAGTTTTGCGATTTGATTTTGCATTTTTATTGCTAACGAAGCATCTAGTCTTGTGATTTCTTAGCCATTAGCTCAAGTCACTCAATATGAGCTTCATGATCACTCTCCATGATTTGCTTGTGGCATTATGTGTTGTAGCGGTGCATGATGTAAGGTTCCATATCCGTGATTGATCTCAAAATCCCTTGCACTTTTATGGCCCAATTCTTGAATTAGACTTTTATTTAAAATGTATTTATTAATTAGCATTTATGATGCAATGATGAGTTAAGATAATGAATGATTATGCAAGCATAATGAAAATGGTAAAATTAAATGTGCAATGAATTGGAAATAGTTGATTCTTAAAACAACTTCGTCAAAAAATCAACGAAAGGGTTTTTCTTTTACAACGTGATTACATTTGATAATATCTAACGTGATTACATTATGTAATCACATAATTAAGAAAACCCAAAAGTTGTTGCTCACGATTACTAATAGGTACGATCTCTCACTTTATGGACCAAGCTACTTTAATAATGTCATCTGCCTCTTGTTGAGCCATTTAAACTTGTTCAATGAGGTACTGATGTTATTCTTAGTAGTTCAGACACGTTTGGTCGATATCACTTGCCAATCTAATTCATGTTGCTCGAAAGCCCTTGTTAGTTCATTGATATGACCTTAATAATCTTGAAGAGACTATTTTAATTCCTAGATTCCATAAGTGAGTGCTATATTTTCAACCCTGGAGCTCTTACATCTCCCATTTAGGCTTCGAGTCTTTGATTCCTTCGTTGGTAGGTGGAAGCAAGAGCACGTGCCCTCGTGAATTTTTTTACAGGTTCTAACTTCCTCTTTTTACTGATTCAGCTTACGATTGAGACTGGCAACTTTCACTTCCATTTTGACTAATGTCTTCCCTATATGTCAGGACTTGTTAGCTTTTTAGAGTGCCACATAATCTTTGGTAAGGCTCTTGATGTCATCTTTGAAGCGATCCCTTTCTTTAACGACTCAATCCATTTCACCACTTCTAGATAGATATTCATCTCTAGCTAGCCCTTTTCCTACTTAAGTTAAGAGATTTCTGTGACAAATGATGCCTTTTCTCGCTCTAACTCCCTCCTAAGTAGCTCGACCTGAAAAAATGGTTCCTTTATTAGGATTTGCAGTATCCTAGAGTTAGGTGGTGGCAATGGATCATTGATACGATAGAGTCTTCATTCTTTATATCTAGGGATGATAGGGCTTGCTCTCAATATCTTTCCATACAATGAACCTTATTCCAGCCTTAGAAAGCTAACTGGACTTTTGCTTAGGCTCTCCGTATTCAAAACCCCAATGTCCCAAGCCTTTAAAGGATGGGATGAATTACTGGCACTAGAACTAATGCAATACCAATAGAAGAGCATAACTAGTATTTTCCCATAATCCAGGTGTGGTACGCAAGTGCAGTCTCTATATCTGTACACAATTGACTGAGGGAATACCCATGGGGCTCTCATGTGATTTCTTTCTTGTTAACATTTCATAATTCCTTGACCTAATGCTTTTCTATCTTATCTTGATGACATTCTTCCTCTAATGACATGGAAAGAGGACTGATCTTGAAGAAGAAATTTTTCCTGACTTTTCCTTTCCTAACACTAAGATGACCTAAGAGCCATATATAGAGAAATGGGGCACACCATATAAACCTTTCTGTTCCTGTTCTTTTGCAAAAACTAAGGGCACAGATGGTTTCGACGATGATGGTGGAAGCAAGGTTCATGTTGCAACATAGGTGAGAAAAGAAATATATGACTGTCACCTGTACATAACCTAAAGTCTTTAGGAATATAACGAGCCTATAAATTGTCAGAGCATAGACATCTTAAGCTTTCTTTTGATTAAAAAGATTTATAATGCCACGGGCTTGAACTTTAGTCTAGCAAATCGTGCAGCCTTAGGTGTAGGATTTACTTCCTTATATGCCTAAGTTAGCCTAAAAACACTCAAAAAGAGAATCTAAATTCCCCAAAGGCACTGAAGCTAAAAGCTTAAAAAGTAGAAAAGAAAAACCCAAAGAGAATAGAGAGGAATGCTCAAATGTATTTCTCAAGTGTTTGATGATACAAATGAGGCTGGG